>MJUU01070703.1:87597-100828 GCA_002080025.1 Modiolus philippinarum
TTTTAAAACCAAAGTTCGTTTCTACACATGCTCAGTAACATTCCTGTCCAATTTCATTCCATTCTGAACATTTTTAATTTTTTCCCGCCATTTTTATTGTTTAATCACGTGACAGCTGTCCTCACTAACCTTAAGTGAGAACCGAACCGTCAGTCGAAAACAAACAATTCAAGGATAATGGCAACGTCGGAAAAACAAAGAACAAAGACATAATATGTGCAAGGCACAGAAAAGAAAATGAAGACACACACACATACAGACATGACTAACACGGACCTAATAAAAAAAAACCATGGATGAGATCAGGTGCACCGGTAGAGTAGGCATCTCCTGCTTCTTATAAGACACCCGCCGTGTTGAATATGTCAACTCCAGTACTAAAGTCAAAACTGGTAGAGGAAAAACAAACTTTAGTTGCAAAGAGAAAGATATGTTGTCATCTGGGAAACAAATATCCCATAGCGGTCCACAAGACCATGATGTTGACCACAAAGCTTTTGTAGAGATGACCTCAAGTTATGGGCAACATATTCTTGCTTTAGTAGCATATTTGTAAGCAACCGAGCTCTATCAAGGTAGTCGATGTATCGATCACAGGTGAATGAGTTTGGAGATGTTAACTCCATGTGCTGGTGCTTTTGGATTGTTGCTACAAAAAAAAAAAGAAAGTTGACTATTGGAAAAGTGAAGTCATCGCGTTTATCATATAGCCTAGTTTGTAGTGTAGCTCTGTTGTCAATTTCAAGATGAAGGTCAAGAAACGAGACTGATGTGGAAATATATGTAGTATCCTGAATTTAGGTCTCTTTAGGATAGATAAGATGAAGAAAATAACCGAAGCGAGGGTTGTTTAGTGGTGAAATATCATCTATATAACGGAAGCTGAAATAAAAGGGCTGGGCCAGTATTTTATCTTTATTTTGAAGAAGCCCTTCGATGAATTCAGCTTCATATGAAAGGAGCAATAGATCGGCTAAAAGAGGTTCACAGTTTGTGCCCGTGGGAATTCCGATAGTCTGTTGAAAAACAAGTCTTCCAAACTGGACAAGTATATTGTCGATCAGAAACTCTAACATTTTAATCACTTCTTCCTCTGTATATTTTTTGTCTGTGATTCTGAGTCGTATTTCACAAACTATGCTTGTTTTCTGCCTTTAACAATGTATTTATATCTTCGTTCGCCGTGTTTGCGGGAGAAACATCTATGAATTAAATCTTTTAGTCGTGATTTCAGTTGTTCATAAGAAATTGTAGTATAAAGCGTGGAGAAGTCAAACGTTTTAATGCTGTTACAGTGTGATAATGATCTCGATTTTAAGATGTAAAGCAGATCCGTGGAGTTTTTTAATATCTACATTTCATTTACACCACTTCTTGAAAAGCTAGTATCACAATATTTTTGTAGGCCCTCTTTTACGGCTGTCAATATGGATGTTAATAGCTTAGAAATAGGTTTTGTACAACATTTAGCAGATCCAGCGATGTACCGTTGTTTGTATTGGCATTTGTGTAATTTTGGTACCCAGTACAAGGAGGGGAGATCAGTGTCTTCATCTTTGTGAAATCCCAAAAGAAAGCAAAACAGATCTATGGTTCTGCAATATCTCCTCCTTAGATAAAGTAATAGCTGTGTAGGTTGGATTGCCCTGGGTATTTCCAATGCCTAGTTCTTTCTTTAAATGATCGATGTAATGATTTTTACAAATGAAAATGATGTTATTGGGGCCTAATCTGCCGGAACGACATATTTGTCATGAATGGAGGACAAGTATAGTACTGTGCAACGAAGCCCTTACCGTTTTACACATTATTTTGTTAAAAATTGCATTACAATGAAAAAATGTGATAAAAAATCACTAATGAATCCTCATTTAAGTCATTACATATACACTGGTCAGTGCAAAACTTTCTTTTTACCCATTCTTTTATGCGCATATTCAGAAAGAAAATTCACAGTGACTTCGGTATTTAGTAATTTGTTACCACTGGGTCGATGCCACTGCTGGTGGACTGTTAGTCCCCGAGGGTATTTACCAGCCCAGTAGTCAGTACTTCGGCGCTGACCCGAAAGCCGATTATTTTTGAAACCTTCCAATATCTAAAATTTTGTAAATTTTATTGAAAACTAAGGAGTATCTCCCTCATGCAAAGCTCTGTCCTTAGCTGATTTTGGCTTTAAATTTAGATCACTTTGGTTATTTGTTCTCTATCAGTTCTCAAGCATCTTTGAGTTTATGATCTTCCAAATGTTTAGATTTTATCTGCACTGATGAGACATAAGTTGTCGAAATGCGCATATGCAGAAAGTAAATTCACAGTGACTTCGGTATTTAGTAATTTGTTAAAAATTCCATGAAAACGAAAAAATGTGATAAAAAATAACATATGAATCTTCAGTTTATTCATTACATATACACCAGTCAGTGAGAAACTTTCCTTTTACACTTTATTCATGTTAAAAATTCCATGAAAATGAAAAAAATGTGATAAAAAATTGCTTATAAATCTTCATTTTAGTCATTTCATATACACCGGTCAGTGTGAAACTTTTCTTTTACACATTTTTTTTTTGTTACAAGTTCCATGAAAATGAAAAATATAATAAAAAATACTTATGAATCTTCATTTTACTCATAACATATACACCGGTCAGTATGAAACCTTCCTTTTACACATTATTTTGTTAAAAATTCCATAAAAATGAAAATAATGTGATAAAAAATTACTTATGAATCTTCATTTTACTCCTAACATATACACCGGTCAGTGCGAAACTTTCATTTGACAGTAATTATTTTGTTACAAATTCCATGAAAATGAAAATATGTGATAAGAAATTATTACATATACACCGGTCAGTGCGAAACTTTCCTTTTACACATTATTTTGTTAAAAATTCCATGATTTGTGATAAGTTACTTAATATGAATCTTCATTTACTCATAACATATACACTGTTCAGTGCGAAACATTCCCTTTACGCATTATTTTGCTACAAATTCCATGAAAATGAAAAAATGTGATTAAAAAATTATTGTAAATATTCATTTTAGTCATTACATAGTTACCGGTCACTACAAAACTTTCCTTTTACACATTATTTTGTTCAAATGTCCATGAAAATGAAAAAAAAAAATGATAAAAGATAACTTGTTATGTTCATTTTAGTCATGACATATACACCGGTCAGTGCGAAACTTTCCATTTGCTCAATATTTTGTTCAAAATTTCAATGAATATGAAAGATTTTAACATATTAAGAGCATTTAGAAATCTTTAATTTAGTCATAACAAATGCACTGTTCAGTATAGAACTTTCCTTTTACACATTATTTTCTTCAAAATTCAATGGAAATGAAAAATTTGGGTTAAACAAACACTTATAAACTTTCATTTGAGTCATTGCAAATCTACCAGTCATTGCAAAACTTTTCTTATACACATTACATGTAGTTTGTTTTAAAGTCCATGATAACTAAAAATAAATAGTTAAAACTGACTTGTAAAACTTTTAGTCATTAAAAATGCACCGATCAGTGAGAAATTTTCCCTTTACACATTATTTTGTTCAAAACTCGATGAAAATGGCAAATTTTGATGAATAACATGCACCCGTCAATGAAGCAGTTCCTTTCGAACTTTATTTTATTTAAGACTCCATGAAAATGAAAAAATATGATTAGCAAAAACATTGGTCTGTTCTGATGATGTACCGATCGTGTATGCACTTGGTGAAACGAATCTATATTTCGCAAAATCTTTAACCCGATATATCATGTGATATATGAACGAATCTGGACGCGAGTTGGACGTCATCCGTCAAGTTTTGCGTCAATTTACGGGTTGGACGAATAAAAAGTCGTCACGTTAATTAACTGATCGCTGGCTGACCGCTGACTGCTCACTGACGAACGGATGATGGGTAACTGATCGTTTTTTCTGTAAGGGCTACGTTGCACAATACTGTATCGGGCAACATCGGTATGTTTGAAAATGGATAATGCTTCAGTTCTCATTGACCACCGTAGCTGACTGATTCGATTAGAAATCATGGACCTCACAACCTTAATCCACTCCGAAAGAGAATCCAGGTCTTTATCTTCTTCACGTTTAATCCATTTTCTGGCGTAGTCCTCTACACCATCCATAAGGAGTTTAAAATTTTGATCCCAGTTGATGGATCGTGGTTCACGGAATTTTGTTCCCTTTGCAAAGATTCATGGAGAGACGGGTTTTCGATGAAATTCAAATCTAGGGACTATATCTGTAAGGTGAATTTGAACTACTTGAGATCGTCGGTGGTAAGGTTATGACATATTATATATGCAACCATTTTTACATGCATTGTTGCATATCATAAGTGACGTTTTTTACGACCCCAGGAAGAACTTTGATATGTATTATACAAAAAAAAAAACAAACAAAAGCGCGATTATCAAAATGTTTATCAGTCATGATACTCTAATGCCAAAAAAATTCTGAATTTTACATTGTATTTTCATCTTCTAAGTGAATAAGATTTTTGAATTTTAAAACTGCAACCTTATAGTTGTTCGACATACTTGTTGCACCATACATTGGAATGTAAAGGCCAAATATCAACATGTGGTTTCCAAGTTTCTTACTACTCAATTCATTTCATTTTGAAATTATTGCATATATTTTTTCTGTATTTTTGAACTGTTCTTAATTGATGCTTTTGTTTCTGATTCTTCGTGTTGCAATTGACTTTGAATTATATTTTGTCTTGACTGACGGTTTAATTTCCACTAACCTCATTGTGCCCATATTTTTGAAATCTTATTTTTATGATTACTGTGTACCTCGGTTTTTGTTTTCTATTTGACCCGAAAGCCGATTCTATTTGGAACCTTACAATATCTATATTTTTGTAAATTTTGTTGAGAATTAAGGAGTATCTCCCTCATGCAAACCTCTGTCCTTATGATTTTTGGCTTTACATTTAGATCACATTGGTTATTTGTTCTCTATCAGTTTTTAAACATCTTTGAGTTAATGGTCTTTCAAAAGTTTAAATTTTATCTGCACTCATGAGACATAAGTTGTCGAAATGCGCATATGCAGAATTTAAATTCACAGTTACTTCGGTATTTAGTCATTTGATTGCGAACTTACCAAATACTGATAAAGGAAAATACTAAGAAAAAATCTAAATTGTCTCTTTGTTATCTTTCCTACCTAATATTCAATATTCAAAGAATACAATCAGGTCCATTTTCTAGTTTCATGTCTTGTCATTTCAGTTATAAGTTCTCTCAGTTTTTTAATATCTTCGAGTTTATGGTCTTCCAAACGTTTTAATTTCATCTGCACTGAAAAGACATAAGTTGTCGAAATCCGCATATGCAGAATTTAAATTTACAGTAACTTCGGTATTTAGTTATTTGTTACCACTGGGTCGATACCACTGCTGGTGGACTGATAGTCCCTGAGGGTATTCACCAGCCCAGTAGTCAGTACTTCGGTGCTGACTCGAAAGCCGATTCTATTTCGAACCTTACACTATCTAGATTTTTGTAAATTTTGTTGAAAACTAAGGAGTATCTCCCTCATTCAAAGCTCTGTCCTTAGCTGATTTTGGCTCAAAATTTAGATCAGTTTGTTTATTAGTTCTCTGAGTTTTTTAACATCTTTGAGTTTATGGTCTTCCAAACGTTTAGATTTCATCTGCACTGAAGAGATATAAGTTTTTGAAATGCGCATATGCAGAATTTAAATTTACAGTAACTTCGGTATTTAGTTATTCAATATATAAGTTTATTTTCTGTCACTGTAAACTTCACTGACCTTAACCTTTGAATCGATAGGGTTCCTTCCCTCCTGGTATCCAACAATATATCCAAGGTTCAATTCATTTGGATGTAAACTTTTTGAGTTAACATCTGGATACCAAATTTTTCTGAAATTTTAAGTCTATTCTCGGTCACTGTGACCTTGACCTTTGACCTACTTCCTCCAAAGTCAATAGGGTTCCTCTCCTCCTAGTACCCATTAGTACCCTTTTGAGTTATCATCCGGAAACCAATTTTGTCTGAAATTTTCAGTCTATTTTCGGTCAGTGTGACCTTTACCTTTGACCTACTTTCTCCAAAATCAAGACGGTTCCTCTCCTTCTAATAAACAACAATATGTTTAAGTTTCATTTCAATTGCATGTAAATTTTTGACTTATCATCCGGAAACCAATGTTTGACCGTGCATGCCCGCAACACCAAACCAATAGCCGCGTTCAACTTCGTTGCAACTCGGCTAAAAAGGAGAATGATAGAAATGTTATTTTTTATTTTTTTGTGTGTTATTTTTGTAACGTATATCAGTATTATTGTTTTTTTTGTACCGTTTATCAATATTATTGTTATTTTGTACCGTATATCAATATAATATATTGTATATTTTTGATATGTATACAAATATTAAAAATGACAGAGTACATGTATTACATTTCATTCTTTCAAATTTTCACAACTGTTGACTCGTTCGATTAACTTAAAACATTCAGCATATCTATATTTTGAAGACGTTTAATTGCTTACAAAGTGCAAAAACACACTATTTTGTCTACCTTATCAGATATAAATATATATGTGAAAGTTTGAGAGTTTGGGTATAAGTAAAAAAGCTTTGAGTACAAAATTAACAATTAAATGCTTTCGGAGCAAGTAGAACATAAATGAATTCACATGTACATCTCAACACTTAAGCGAATCAATGATTCGAAATCAACATGTATTTGTACTCTGGCTATATATCAAAACAGTTACAAACTCTCAAACATTTCACTGATGTCAAGAAAAAAAAATATGAGCTTTGTACTTCAGGTGATTTGGATTTCTATCTGAATTACATTTAAATCAGTGTGGGTTCTTCCAAATGTTTTAATTTTATCTTAAGTTTTTTAAGCTGGTCAGTATACCATATACAAATTGCGACTGTTGCAATTCAGTATTTAAAGCACCATTACAGAATTCATTTTAGAATTGGCAATTCTGTTTTTATTTTTGTTTCATTGAAACATTATTGTTTCGGTTTTCAAGCTAATAAATATAGTTTCTACAACGAGAACTAAGCTGATTATAAAATTTCTCATATCGAGTTAAATAAATTTTGCAAATGTTTGAAATCGAGGCTTTTTTGTAATTGTTTTATTTTTCAGAACAATAAATGGATAAACAAAGACAGCTCACAGATAATTACATGTGCAGCACGTATACAAAACACTAAATAAAGAGTGACATAAGGGATATTGACAATGATATTAATTTAACAAACTTTTCCAAAAAGGAAAAGAAAAAAAACATATTGATAATAAATGACCTATTAACCTCTGAGTACTGCTTCCAAAATTCCCATTTTTTTCTTAACTAAAACTCTTTGTGTGGGGGTCATTTAGTATGTTTCTAATTTTTCAATAGCAACAGAAAATTTTAAGAATTCAAGTCCCCCTCGAAAAGAAAGATCCGTTCCCCTGCATCTGCAAATATAAATAATGAGGCTTGCTAAGTTTTTAAACGTTTAAAAATTTATTTTACAAGAAATTGAGAAATTTCATAGTTAACGTGTTTAAGTTGTAGAAAATGTTTCTCTAATGAAATAATGTAAAACACCGAGGATTATGTTCCTAATAGATTTGACGCGAAATTACACGCGAGTTGTTCTGTCACTAGGAACGAGAAATATTTTTATCACACCGGCGAAGCGTTGGTTGAATTTGCTAGAAATTAAAGAAATAAATGTAATGTATCAATTTGCTATGCATGATATTCTGGGGAAAAAAGCAATATCAATTCAAAATGATCATTGAACAAATAATAAAAATCAAAGGAGACAATAAACAATTAAATTAAAAACAAGTAATAAATTACCGGATTAAAAAACAAACAATAGAAATGCATTAATGTATAAATCAATTAATAAATAATTACAAATACCGACAACAAATCCAAACAATAATTAAACCGACAATCAAACAAGAATACACAGAGAGAGAGAAATAAAAAAGCAACTCGCAACTGCATTTATTTTTGTGTCTCGAGTGCAGATCAAGATTAGTCGTTCGGAGACCAGAAATACCCTATCATAATATCAGTCTTATAGCTATGATCGACCCTTTGGTAGCAAAATACCGACTTTGTTTATTCTTCAGATTGCCATTTCAAAAAAAAAAAATCTTTAGTGTAGATAAAAGCAAACATTGGCAAGACCATCAATATGGCACGCCAAAGACACAAAAATGAGAAAAAATAGCATTATGTCAGGTAATGCTATTTTATCTACATTTTTGTGGTTTTAGCGCACATTATCAGACATGTATTATCAGGTTTCCCCATTACCTCATGGTAAGTACCTTTAAATATTTTATACGTAGGTGTCTATGAAATCTATGTGGTAATGATGTTTTATCTTAAGATAACATTGCATTACCTGTTAATACAGTTTTATCTGCATTTTTGTGGCTTTGGCGTGCTAGTAAATGTATTATCTGTTTTCTAATATTAAACAATCAGACGTAATATCTGTGGAAACTGTATTATCTGATTTATGTAACTGTATTATCTGATTTATGTTGCAACCAATCAGATGTAGATAGATAAATTTCACTAACTTATTGAATTCAATCTTTTTAGATCAAATGATTTATTCTGAAAAAAGTATGTAATGATGATCCTAGAGAATTTCGGGAATGTAATAGAATTTCTTTTTTTCCCCTTTTTTCTCGCTTTTATTTAGATTTATCCATTTGCCATTTGTAACGAATTTTGTATTTATGTATGAATATATTATGTATTTTCACTGTGTCTTTATGAAATTTGTTTATGGGAACAAAGTTATGTTTATCTATCAAATTTAAAATTATAATATCACAATATTTCATTTTTTAAATGACCTGTCTTGACATCCGTGATTTATTCTAAGAAATGTAAATGTAACACCCTCGCAGAATTGAGTAATTGTTAACTGAAACTAACAAAAATAATTAATTGTATCAACAAAAAATTTAAAAAGTAATTATTTTTCTTTTAAATCCAGTTGTGCGGATTTTATCTGAATACGGAGTTTAAAATTACATTAAACAAATACACACTATATTTTCAAGGACTGACAGAAACTACAAAGTTATAATGTCAATAAGAATATTCTACAGCAATAGAGTTGATAGTTATTTTTTCTAAAATAAAATATTTCAATTTGCCATCTATAATACGAAAGTTCGTCACCTGTTACCATGGTTACCTGACAAGTAAGTTCATTACCTGTTAACTGATAAGTAAGATAGTACCCTATTACCTCAAGATAAGAATGTATTATCTCTGTGATTCATAGAGACATATGTTAAAAATTTTTACGATATTTATTTATCAGGAGGTAATGATATATTATTTGCGCCAAAACCACAAAAATTCAGATAAAATAGCATTACCAGAGGTCATGCTATTTTATCCCATTTTTGTGGCTTTGGCGTGCCATACATCAAATTTAAAAAAAAGTTTAATTATGCTGTAAATAATATACCATCAACAAGTATATTTTTGGTAATTTTGCAAATTATTCAATGTGCTTACTATATCAATACATTTTGAAGTTCGTTATACATGAAGAACTAAAGGGATACGGAGAAGATATATGGGACAAAATTCCATAAAAATACATGGTAATAATAAGCAAATGAAATAGCGCTTTAAAGTTGTTCATCATCTATGTCAACATGTATTTTTTTGGTGTCATATTTTTGATGCTTATGAAATTATGAAAATTTTGTTTGTCTTTTATACACACATATTCAATATTTTTCAGGATTCATCATTTTATTGTTGGTTTTTTATTCATGTTTGTCAATACAACAGCACAACAAGGTAGTTTTTATTTATTCATGAATTGGTTGAAACTGTAGATTCATTCAACTTATTAAGGGTGTACATGCATGTGTATTCACCTGGCAAGTAATTTTTAACTGCACCAACCAATTTATATAACTGTCACAATGAATATGCAAGCACAGCGTCCAATACATTTATCGGATTTCAATTTGGTATTGTGGGGTCTTCAGATGAGCCTAAAAATTAAAAAGATGAAAATGCTACAGTTTAATTTACTCCACTGAATGTACAAGAAGAAGTTTTTTTTTATCCGACACATTTCACTTTTTTTTTGGTTTTTGTTTTGTTAAACGTGTATTCGCCTAGTGTCTTTGTTTAATAAGCTACAATTTAGTATCGCGTAAATGTACCACATGTTCAGGCAGTTGATCTAAACATGACTTTTGTTTGGATCGCTGTTTTAATAGAATTCTAAATTAAGCTTTCAATTCTATTCAAATTAATCAAATGATTTACGTTAACATGTAGTTTCGTTATACTTTACCAGGCATGTCTTTGGTTTATAACATTATTTCAAGATGGCATTTTTAGCCAACCTGGTAAAATAGATCATCAAATTGCAATCTACCTCTTCCCACGAAAACAACAATTTTCTTTCTCGCTTGTCATTTATGATATCATAAAATATGGTTAATGGTATAAGTGCAAGATATTCTGATACCATTTATGGCTTTAAACTTTTTTTTTTGAAATAGGCGTTGAAATTAATAATCGTTCTATTTCCATAAACAGTTGATAATTACCAATGAAGCCGAAAATTAAATCAAAGCTATTTTAATAGCATAAAAGGTTATTCATGCTTGCAAAAGTTATTTAATCTAAAACATTTTGTTGTCACAACTTTTATTCTTTAACACATGCAGCACTGGTCACGTTGTTCACTTTATTTAGTAATATTTGCTCCATGTTATGTTTGAAAAATAATTGTAAGACACGTTTTGTTCAATGAGTCCTCTTATTTAACAAAGAAATCTTCGCGTTCTATCAACAAAACCATCAGAAATGTGTTATCGTTTCAAAACATCCTATCGATTTCAAAATCATCATTCATGTAAAGATCCCAACAATTAACTTATACTCGGCCATGCTTAGATACCAACCATTCAATTATACACAGCCATGCTTTTGACATAAGGAAATGTATGTGTTTGCAAAACCAGGAGTACCAATCCTTGTTTGTAACACCGACAGTGTCCTCCATTCTCCAGACTGACAAGCACAATTACAAGCGTCCCGTGTTTCAAAAGAAGGAAATATTTTTTTTACTTATACTCCATCATTCTGTTATAAGCATTTTGCAGTTTACACCACTACATCTTATTTAGACGCTGGCATTAAGTCATAATTTAGGACATACTTTTTTGGTTAAATGAGCTGTCTGAATTGTGTAACAATTTCAAACGGACTCCTTTGGCAAATCAACAGTTTAAAATAACTAAATACCGAAGTTACTGTGAGTTTTGATTCTGCATATGCGCATTTCGACAACTTAAGTCTCTTCAGTGCAGATAAAATCTAAACGTTTGGAAGACCATTAAGTCAAAAAATAAGTCACGATTTAGGTCTGACTTATTGGTCCATAAAGCTTCCTTAATTGAAACACAAGCAAGGGTGAGTATATTTCATCACTCATAAAATATGATAATAAGTTTCAAATGTTTCAGAATGATATGCAGTTGATACCAAAGAAATGACAAACCAACAACAAACAATCAGAAGTTCTTTTCTTTTGGAGCTTAAACCAACACTGCTAGAAAAAACATTTTGTCTGCGCACTGGATCCGTAATTTCAATGTTATACTCTTCCAAGGAAGTAGTTGCACCAACCGACATCTGATTAATTTTAGTTTTTTAATGTAGACTGCAAAAAGATAGGGGACCTTACAGTATTGGGTTATAGTTGGAAAATATTTGAATCTGCTTTTGACCTTCAATTTTTTCCTAGTAATAGAGTGATTTATTCTTTATTTACAGGTTGTACTCGGAGACAAACCGACGTAATATTTTTGCTTGACAGTTCAGCGAGTGTCGGGAAAGACAATTTTGAAGTGGAAAAACAGTTCATTCAAAATTTTATCCAATCAGTTACAATAGGATCACGTGATGTTCAAGTTGGAATAGTAAAATATGCGTATGTTCCAACTACTGAGGTTCAACTTAATGAATCAAACAGTGCACTCGATTTGATTTATGCATTGTCTAATATTACTTTCGAACCAGGTGGAACAAGAACACACCAAGCATTGAAGTTTGTGTACGACAATGGATTTACAAAACAAGCAGGTGACAGGTCGAGTGCACCAAACTTTCTCGTTGTTATAACAGACGGTTTATCATTTTATGGACAAGCTACATTCACAGAAGCACAACGTCTACATAAAGCAGGAGTGACAGTTTATGCAATTGGCATTGGAGAAAACATCAACAAAACAGAACTTGTGAGGATAGCATCAGATAAAAATCATATGTTCATTGTACCAGACTATAATGCTTTACATGAATTACAGAAAGAGCTCTATCCTATTGCCTGCCACAGTGGTTGTAAGTGATTTTTTTTCCTTATGATTTGCTTTTCAGTCACTGATAAAAATTGCCACCAAAGGTATTTTATTCTTTTCATTCATTTAAGATAGAAAACATTACTCAAAATGCTGGATGGTTGTAATTTAGTAAAACATACTTATCTTAAACATATACCTGCAAATTCGTTGTAGAGTTTCGAATAATATCAAAAATAGTAATGGTGCATTACATGATACCCCGCCACGTTTCACAAAATATCTTAGTTTCAAGGGGCATAACTCCAGAACCCTTTGGACCTCTTAACCCATAATAATACTTATTCTGAATTTTGTGGTAAACAACTTGCATACCAAGTTTGAAGACCTTGTGTTATTTCATTTACAATTTATCAGTCGGAAACCCTAAAATTCGGAAAAAATTTAAGTTTCAAGGGGCATAACTCCAGAACCCCTTGGACCTCTGTACCCAAAATCGCACTTGACCTGAGTTTTGTTGTAAACAACTTGCATACTAAGTTTGAAGACCTTGTGTTATTTCGTTCACAAGTTATCAGTCGGAAACCCTAAAATTCGCAAAATTTCTAAGTTTCAAGGGGCATAACTCCAGAACTCCTTGGACCTCTGGACCCCAAATCGAATTTGACCTGAGTTATGTGGTAAACAGTTACATACCAAGTTTGAAGACCTTGTGTTATTTCGTTCACAAGTTATCATTCGGAAACCCTAAAATTCGCAAAATTTCTAAGTTTCAAGGGGCATAACTCCAGAACCCCTTGGACCTCTGAACCCAAAATTGAACTTGACCTGAGTTTTG
>MJUU01070706.1:17148-28569 GCA_002080025.1 Modiolus philippinarum
ATAGCCACTTCTTGTCCTGTCTTTGATTTTAGTGGAACGCTCCAAGCGTATTTGCTGAATACGTCAATCACATTTAGTAAGTATTTGTACCCCTCGTTATCTCTGGAATAAGCTTGCATGTCTACGAGGTTTGCACTCCAGGTGTCATCGACATGTGATACTCTTACTTGTCTGAGAGGGAACTTTCTTCTTGCTTGCTTATGTAGTTCTTCTGCTAGTTTGTCTGTCCACTTTATTTTAACACCGAGTCCCAGTTTGTTTTTTGCTCCTATTACACCCTGAACTATCTTTTTGTTTACAGCTTCACCGACTGATGATGGTTTTACTTGTTTTAGGTCAGACATCATCTTCTTGTCACATTTTTGTTTGTCGATCTGCGCATCATAACAAAGATCATGACTCCTACAGACCTTGTCTAATTTGTTCTTGGTGGTAAGTCTAGTGAATTATAAGGCCCACAGTTATTCGTTCCTGGGAGAGTAATTCCGCTCTTCGGCATTAAAGGTTTGATGGCCTTGTGTATGTCAAGTTTACCGCCTACCGCGGCGCGTATAAACTTGGTTTTCGTGATTTTGCAGCTGGCACACGTGCTGTATTCTATGAACTTACCGTTGGATAATTGTACGACTCTTGGACAAAATGTTGGAGAAAGAGACTCTGTGACTTTTTTTTCTTTTACGCAGTAGCTCATTTTTTGAAGTACTATTTTAATAGTACTTCATTTTTTATTGTATCCGTCGGACTGTCGCGGGCACTAAGGTCTTTGTACATTATGTCGTAGATGTCTTTCTCTTGTGCTTCTCGTAGAAAGAATAGACAGAAGTAGCCACATAGAACACTTAGTTTGTGTTGGTACTGAACTGTATTATATCTGTATTTACTCTTTATATAGTCAATAAATTCTTGTGGTGGTGAGATACCATAACTATCAAAGTAAATATTTCTTTTGTCACGGAAGTCCCAACACACCCAATGCGTGCCGGCACCACTTTTATCGGCCAAATTAAGGACGCCGCACTCATTCTTGTTTCGTTTTAGTGGTAGATTGTCCCTACTATAAACCCCCCTGAAAGAGGTAATACGTAGTTTGTCTTTTTGTAATTCTAAGACCAGTTCCTGTTTTCTGTTTGAGTGCTGTTTCTAATTGCTCTTTCTGTGATTTTGTTAGGTGGTCAACGTAGGGTTTGTGTAAAAGAGTGTTAATTTTGTTGTGTGGTGCGTCTGCTGTTAAACTGCCGTAGGCACCGCTACCAAACACCTTTTTCACCCCGGTTTCAGCTAGAGCGGAGGCCGCTCCGTACCAAGGGCAGGCAAAAAGTTCAGATGCTACTGTCTTTATGACCGGAAGTGCAAGTTTAGCGAGTGCTCCAAGAAAACCTCCGTTTTGTGATTGTTTCAACATTTGTGTCTTGCTAATTCTTAGGTCTGTACCAGTACCAGAGGCCTTTGCTTTCTGTATTTTATTTATTTGTGTTTGTGTTAGCGCCATAGGAAAGTCACCTGTTAATTGGTTGTTTGTTGGTCTTAATGTTAAACAAGATATGTTTTTATATGCTTTAGCTAAATTCTTTCTCTGACCTTCGGATAAACCAAGACTATAGTTAACGTATTTACTCATTTTTATTAGTTTATATAAGTATTATGTCGTTTCCAATTGTGTCTAAAATTATATCTTCTTCGTTCAGTACAAGGGCAAAGATTCGGTAGGCAGCGGCTGGATCCTGATTTAATCTGTAATGCAGAGTCAGGGATGTATTATCCATACTCACCGACTCGTCTGCGTAAGTCAAATCAAAATAGATTAATCCGTACAAGGAGCCGAAGTTGCTAAGGGTAAGCATGTTCCCGGTGTCATAGTCGTTGCTTGCATTAGGCTTAAAATTACACGCATCTCTGAATATTCAACTGATTTGATTCGAGCTATATCCCGTTTCCGGGTAAAAGATACCAGAACCAACTTCTAATCTTGCAGTCAGAAGTGAACAATTTGTATTATCTGCATTTACTTTGAACGTGTCGAGTAACAGAGGATTTTGTTCTTGATCATTATGTTTGTCACTCCTTTGTAAGAATACTATTACGTCAATGTACGTGTTTCGGGTGTTTTATCCCTGTTATAATACGATACGACCCTTCAACAGATTGACCCGAGGTACTAGTGTTAATAGATTCTCTTAGATATGTCCACCGTCTTGGTTTCATGTAATTCTGAAGTACATTTGTTAAACCAACAGAATTAAGTTTTAGTCTGGGGATCCAAAGTTCAAAGCGTGTAATTACAACTCTACCGTCATCAACACCATCTTTCTTGTATAATAAATAATCGTCGTTGTTTATTTCTACTGCTAGCGCAATCTGTGCTGGGGGTAAAAGATTTTGTTCTAACGAGGCAAAGAAATGTGAATCTATTCAACGGTATTTCTGCTGTTACCTCTGTAAGTGCATTAGTTAAAGCTGTTCTCGCCTCAAACCCTTTATTATTAGCAGTGGTTGGTTTGTTATCACGGTAAATAAAGCTGTTTTTGCCTACACTACTCACATATCCGTCTGAAAACGTGAGCAATGATTTGACGTGATTTGCTAGAGATAAATTGTTGCAGTCGTATACTATTTTACCATTTTGTCTAACTGTCATTTGACTGAAAAAATTTGTTACATCTGAAATAACAGATACTGTGTCATTATCTGGTGCTGCTCCGTCAGCTAGTTTATCTACTTTAAACTTGATAAAAAAATACCCGATGTACCAGTCATAAAACGAAGCCCTATCGTTTATGCTAAATTTATAATCCGTTTTAACTTGTGCTTGCCCAATTTGTGGAGTTCTTAAAGGCGTGTCTAATAAAAAGTTACAATACTCGTATCTATCGCAGAACTGTGTTCCTCTAAACATTTTTTATTACTGGATTATTATTTTTCTTTCTTATATAAAAATGATAGAGTTTACAAGTCGTGTCTTAAACAGCTTAAAGCAGAGTCTAGAACGATGGAAAAAGAGTAAAACCTATAAAATTTTTGTTTTACTTATGAGATGCTTAAACCGCAAGCGACGTAAAAAATGTTAGTGAACTAAGACCTCATTAAAAATCTAGCCCGTTTTACCCGTCTCAACTGTAGTGAATAACAAATCTTACATGTTTGTTTTTTTTTCTATAGTCCCGTAGGTAGTAGTTAACATGTTTTCAAAAACCTACGACTTTTTCCAATATTAACTACTAATGAGCAATATTTCAGCTATATTAGGACTGGAACAAGTTAATCAGTTAAAGAAAATTAAGTAAAAGAAAAAGAAATAAAAGTGGAATGGACAACCCGGTTAACGAATTTTGATTGTCACTTGAAACGAGAAAGGGGTATGGGGCAGGAGATTTAGCCTTCCATACGACACCCAGTGCGTCTGTTCTCTTAAGGGAATTATATAAGGGGTCTTTATACTGCATGGAGCGTGGCGTATCTCCACACAGTTTGACTAAAATGGTTCGCGGTCAGGCTTTCCGTATTATGACCTTACTACGCCGCATAGACAGGACATTCCCTTATCCATCAACTTGGGACGCGCCCGGTAGCTCTGTAGCGGGGGACCCTGAAATCTGATTCAGGTGCCGGGACCTTTTTGAGGAACATATAACATCAAAATCTCTTGAAATAGACAATATAAGATGTTTCTGCGATATTGATAACTTCAATTGTAATAGTACATTTTTTGGCAACTTTTATTTTCATGTTTTCATGTTTGTTTCGAAAACATTGATTGCTCGGGGAAGATATTTTTTTATCAGAAAACATTTTTTTTTCATTCCTTAAACTTTATTTTTCTGTTTCATTAATAATAATTAAGTTGCAAATAAGAGCTTGATTATACTTTAAACAAAACGCCGAAGAGATCAATGTTTAACATTTATCTCTGGGGAAAAACGATCCGTAAGAATCATTTGCATTTAACCCCAAGTTATTTATATTTATCTTATCTATTTGATACTCACAACTCACATAAAACATGTAAAATGTATGTTTCTATTTATTTTCATAAAAATGTTGTGCTAAAACAAAACAAACGCAATGAAAAATAATGTAGGATTGCACCTGCGAGGGGTAGATTATGTTTAACTAATCATATATTCTGTATCTATGTGACTCTAGACTACGTTACACCTGAACAGATAGAAAAGTGTTGTTTATTGCATCGGATAAAAGAAATTGCAAAAAGTAACTGAAAGCAATAATAAACATTCGTACAACGAAGAATATATTTTTCTGTTGGGTAAATTTCAAAAGGCACACCTACTAAAAAATAACATCTTTTTAAAGAGTAAAAGTTTAATTTAAAATTCATTCATAATTATTATTCAGATGGTTACATGAAACCAGAGGCCCACAGGAGCCCGTATTGCTCACCTGGCTTTCAGTTGCCACAATCAAGGTAACATTGTAAGTTATACAGTTGAACTTCAGTCCCTCAAACTTTGGTAGCTTGAACACCATCATTATCTTGAACTGTATTCAAAGTCTGATCACGTTTTACCATATTTCTTTTTTGGGCTTTTTTGACAAAAACGTTCTTGCTAAGCACCACTTCCGACACCAGTTTTGAAGTTGAGACATCATTTCGTAAATGGCGGTCTACGACAATTTTTAACACCATATTTTTAAGTTTCGACATCAGTATCTATTTGGAAAAAAAATTTCATTGAAATCGGACAGTGTTGAATTTTCCCGCCTTTTCTGGTGGCCATTATGAAAGTTGCGGTCAACGAACAATTTTTAAATCCGGTTTTGAAGTGGCAACATCAATATCTATTTTGAAACCAAATTTCATTGAAATTGGTCAATGTTGAATTTTCCCGCCTTTTTGCGGCCATTTTGAAAGTTGCGGTAAACGAACAATTTTTAAATCCGGGTTTGGTGTGGCAACATAAATATCTATTTGAAACCAAATTTCATTGAAATCGGAAAATGTTGAAATTTCCCGCCTTTTTGGCGGCTATTTTGAAAATGGTGGTCAGCAAACAAATTTTAGCATCAGTTTCTATGTTGCGACATCAATACATTTTTGGAATTCAAATTTCATTGAAATCGGACAATGTTGAATTTTTCCCTCCTAATTTGGCTGCCATTTTGAAAATATCAGTCAACAAACAATTTTCATTTTGAAGTTGCAATATCAATATCTATTTGGAAACCAAATTTCATTGAAATCGGACAATGTTGAATTTTTCCGCCTCTTTGGCAGCCATTTTAAAATGGCAGTCAACAAACAATTTTCTCGCATTTTTGGTGACCATTTTTAAAATGGCGGTCAGCGAACAATTTTTAATCCGGTTTTGAAGTTGCAACATCAATACCGATTTGAAAACCAAATTTCATTAAAAATCGGACAATGTTGAATTTTCGGCCTTTTTGGTGCCATTTTGAAAATGACGGTCAAGGTTTTCAACACCAGTTTTGAAGTCGCAACACCAATATCTATTTGGAAACCAAATTTTATTGAAATCGGAAAATGTTGAAGTTTTCCGTTTCTTTTGGCGGCCATTTTGAAAATTGCAGTCAGCGAACAATTTTCAACACTAGTTTTGAAGTCGCCACAGCATGGAAAACATTTCATCAATTTACACTTAACCTTCATCTTCTATAGTTTTGGAAATAAAAGATGAAAAATACGAAAATTCTAAAAATTCGGTCAAGAAAAGGGCAATAACTCCTACAAGGGTTTATGGATTTTCTTCAAAATTTCAGGGTGGATAGATCTTGATATGCTGAACATTTTTGCCATTTACACTTGACCTCTATCTGTTACACTTTTTGAAATAAAAAATAAAAAATGCAAACATTTTGAAAATTAAACGGAAAAAGGGCTATAACTCCGAGAAGGGTTTTCAGATTTTCTTCAAAATTGCACAGTGGCTAGATCTCATCATGCTGATCATTTGATTTTTAATATCTGTAACGGTTTTCGAGTTATTAGCCAAAAACTGCAATTTACCCCTATGTTCTATTTTTAGCAATTGCGTCATGTTGTTCGACAGAGGGACAAACTGAACATCAGTTTGAGAAGCCATACCCTGATAATGATTTAACTTGGCTTAGCGGTTTCAGAGGAGAAGATGTTTGAAATTGTTAACGGACGGACGGACGACCTACGACGGATGCATTGTGATGGCAATAGCTCACATGGCCTTTTAGGCCAGGTGAGCTCACAATTAACCTGATTATCTGAAATTTCGATTTTTTGATATATTAAAAATCAGTTTAACTTTTTTATATAAATAAACAATGAAATGACATGGAATAAATGTATAAGTGTGCATTTTCATATTGAAAAAAAAGTTTTCCCAAATAAAAAAAAATACCAAATAGTTTTTTATAATTAAAATGTGTTTTAATATTAAAAATGCATTTCCTAATTTGAAATATTATTACTCAGTATTAATTTTTCAATAATATTTTTAAGCTATATTTTTCTAATATTGATAAATAAATAGACAAGATGATATAAAAAATAAATAAAATAATCAAATAATGATTTCAATACTAAATCTCTTTTTTATTTTTTGATTGGTCACATCCAAAATTCTTTAGCCAATCATATAAGCTATCCGGTAATTGAGGTTTTGGTTGGTAAACCAGGATTACTATCGATAAACTTAGTTTTCCTACTTTTGGTTCATTCCGCACTGTAAAACCTACTTTACCGACCGGTAAAGTAGAATTAGCAATAAAAACTTATAGAAAGCGGAGGTTAACATGCATTTAATTTCGGAAACTTCCATTACCGTTCGTTAATGGGGATTGTTTGTAGGTAAACCAAGATTACCGGTCGATAAGCCTGGTTTTCCTAGGTTTTGGTTAAATTAGCGCATGAAAACCCACTTTACCGACCGCTAAAGTAGGTTTAGCAATAAAAACTCATTGTAAGCGGAGGTTAACATCCAATAAATATTGAAAACCCCCATTACCGGTCGGTAATGAGGGTTTTCTAAGCTAAATCAGGATTACCGACCCGGTAAACCGGTTTTTTCCTGCGATAAATCCGGTTTACCTAAGTTTTGGTTAATTTCGCGTGCAAAAATCGAACACAATTTTGAAAGTGCATACCCTGGTGCTGATTCTGGCCAAGTTGGTTACAATAGGCCCAACAGTTTCAGAGGAGAAGATTTTTGAAATGGTTTACGGACGACGGACGCAAAGTGATGGCAAAAGCTCACGTGGCCTTTTAGGCCAGGAAGGCTAAAAAAACAAACGTTATGAAATTTTAGAGAACAGGACACTAATGTTTTAACAGGACGGGATCGACGTCTTTTCAAAGTAATATTTTCGAAACGTGGTAGTTTGTAAGAGTAGTCATGTTATTTATATTTTCATACATGCAAATAGTTTACCGGTTATCATAATATTGTGTATGAACAATGAACGATACAGAGTAAAAGAATATGTTATAAATTTCGTTCAAATTCATGGCAGTAATAAAGCGTGATACCACGCTTTTATTGTTGTTCCCAATCTTGAAGTCATCATAAGGATTTTACAGATCCATCACCATTTTTACTGAGTAAATGCAAATGAAACGAAGTCTCTACAATTACATGGTAAAACTAAGCAATTGAACAACGCTTTTACTGTTGTTCTGCATTTTGAATACACCACTAGGCCTTCAACAATGAGTTGTACTCATACCTGAGCAAAATATAATAAAATAAAATAGTAAAGTACACCCCGCCATTTTTTTGCAAAGTTTTCCAGGTGCTTTACACAAATAATCCTCCCTCCTCTGAATCAAAATAAAACCAGGACTGAGTTTATAGATACGCAATTTGGATAACAAATTTGAAGACAGAAAGTATTTTATTTGGAAAGTGCCTAATTCAGAATAATTCCAATGTTTTATAAGGTATAACTTGAACAATATTTGATTCTTTAACCCGAAATCGAACTTTGGCAGGAACTGTAGTAATCAAATTGCAGAGAGCCTGTTATCGTGTTCACAAATTAAGAAACTTGGTTTGAGTTTTATGGTTAGCAATATACATGATACGTTTGTGAAGACTGAAAAATAAAGCAAATGGAATCAACACAAAACAGGAAAAGAAATGGAATGGTCCACATTTCCTGCCTTATGGCTTTCACAAATTAGTCAAAATCCCAAAACTTTGTGTCGATAGAAAACAGTCGCCTTAATTGTAACAAAAACGTAGTTTACTGTGTTAAAGTTTTTAAACTCGTAGTCCGGCTATCCCGAGTTCCTATCGTTATTTATGTTTGTCTCTTGTTTTCATTATTGTTTTTCTGGTGCAGTTTGCTTGTAAATTGTGGCATGTCATTGTAGTTCCTGGCCATTGTAGGTGTTTGCTGTTTTCCTGTTTTTGTAATTCAATAAAATTGGACTCAAGAAAGACTATTTTTAATCGATTAAAGTATCTGTTTCCTTGACACACTCCATCGTTACATAAAAATACAAATCTTTGACGATACTAGTACATGAATTATAACTTAGAGCAATCCTAAGACGTTAATATCAGAATATATAAATGTACAAAGTATAGAAATCTTATCATCTTATTTTTTTTAGAAATTTATATTGTTGTTAGTTATAGTGCCATATTTCGTCATTTGGTATTGTTTTAGTTATATTAGGAACTGAAATGAAATAGAACTGCATTTTTACTTAATATGATATCAAATACAGTCCTTTTAAGTTCTGAATCTCTATTCAGTCAAATAAATTCTAAAAGTTTGAAAAATAACACCGAATGATTTTTATGATAAAATTTCATACAAATTGTTCACGCAATTTCAGAGGAGAAGATTTCTGAAAGCATTTTCCAAGGGTCCAATAATATGTCATGTTTCCGCTGGCAGTCGTCGCTAATACGGTCACCACAGGATTAGCATGTTAGAATTTAATTGTACAAGCAGTTTCATTGGAAAAGATTTTAAAATGCATTTCTCTAATGATATGTCAAGTTTAAACCGGTTTTGACCCATTAGATAAATTTTCTTTATTCAACGTATGTTGAATAAAGCCCCGTGCTATTTCCCGCCAAATCTTTTCGGAAAACAATTCTCGGTGTTTATCATTGATCATTAGAGAAAAAGATTACACCACTTTATCCCGATTATTACCATATTTTATCCACTCTCGATAGTTAAATTTAAAATTTCTAAAATGCTCGGCAAGCCTCGCAATCAAAATTTTTAAATTTAACTGTCTTTAGTGGATAAAATATGGTAATGAACGGGATCTTGTAGTGTTTCTTGTGGAAAATCCCGCTATCAGAAATTGAAAATTTCATATTGTCGAAATAAACACACATTCAAGAAGAAAACAGTATTTTTGAACCTTTGGATACGTCATCATTTCATGTAGGGGAGATAATCTGTTTTAATACAGTTTTGAAGCGTAATTTATCAGGAAATGGTCAAGTAATGTCAAGATTAGGACTTCATGGTACTGTAGTCAGTTGTTGCATTGAACTTCCTAAAAGTAATCTTATTCATACTATTTTTTTAATTTTTCTAGTCTACGGACGCCAAAGTGACACATTTTTTGTCCACAAAATTGCATTTTTTTGGCATAAAATTTCTTTAATGCAGTTGACGTCAGTTCTGACATTTGCTGTTGCATAAAATTGGATGGATTTTTTTTTGTTCAAATAGGCACGGATTACCATAAAAAATTTGGTATTTTAAAACTCGTTCAAAACGGAAATGCGATTTTTATCCATTTTTGCCAAAAATTAAAATTATCATTTATCAATATTTTCCCATCTACACTGTAAAAATGAATGAAATTTTGAAGCAATTACTTTTAATAATGATACAATGCGCAGAAATTGCGGTCAGGACAACATTTCAAGTAAAGTTTGCATGGATTTTCGATGAAAGGCACCTCAATAATTAAGCCATAACATTTCATAAAGTTGGCACATTTCCAATATCAAAACTACACAGATGTTCAAGAAAATTAATCAATAAGATTACACTTTGTCAGATTTCAACGTCAAAATAGCCATTGATCCGAACAAAGAAAACATTGTCACTCTTTGTGATAACCTTGGGAAACAAGGGTAGTTCAACTTTGAAGTAACGATGTTTCATTACGCATGGTTTGCAGTGTTATTCTCCTTCTTTCAAAAACAGAAGACAGAATTTCACTGCATTATGTTTAGTACACCAAACATGTGAAAGCGCAAAATACAAATTCAAAAATATGACTTTCAAATAGTCCTTCAAATCGGATGGTCCTTAACTTATGGCCAAGTGTATATATCTCATCGGCCGTTTTTTCGGATGAAGTATAACATAACAATAATCATAAAGTTATAAAGGTGCCAATTGGGACCAAATTTGGCGGCTCCGATTAGCTGAGTTTTTTTCAGAACAACATTTCTTTGATAGAGTTTCCCATAGGCTCAGTTGTTAAATTATGTTCCAAATGGCATTTCAGGGGAAGGTTACCTTGAATGCATTTCCCATAGGGTCCGGTGTTAAAATTTCACTAACTTTGAAGTGGGCCACTTACGGTTTATTATGTCCACGTTTCGAATTGGCTCAGTAGTTTCAGATGAGAAGATCTTTGAAGGCATTTCCATAGTATCATATGTTAAACTGAGTTCCCCGCTGGCAGCCATCTTTGAGAAGGTGTGAAAAATCACAAACTTTAATACAAAGGGGACCACCCAAGGAATACTATGACGAGTTTTAATTGGTTCGTATTAGCTCATTAGTAACAGAGGAGAAAATCGCTAAATGCATTTCATAGAGTTTTATGCTAGACTATATATGCGGTATGAACATATCACAAATTTTGAAAGGGACCACCAAAGTGTGGTTCTAATTGGCTCACCGGTTTTAGAGGAGAAAATCTTTGAAGGAAAAGGTAACGACGGACGACCCGACGACGAACGCAAATAGCAAGGTGAGCTTGAAATGTAAACTATTTTTCCAGATAACTATGCGGGCACAGTTGTGAAGATCTGCCTGTAAAAAGGTACAATCCAAAAAGCACTAAAATTATAAAATCTTTGGACTATTTTGTATTATAAAATTAAAGTGAAACTATTAAAAATATTCGTAGCTTGGAATATAATTTCTAAAGTGGCGATTTTACTTTGTACTTTGGTAAGATCACTCATAACGCATACCACAACTCGATATCCGATATAATAACAATTTAGAAAATTTATAATATCATATAAAATTTTATCGTTCTCATTGTTGAAAAACATTTCAAGACAAACAAGTTAATAATTACATATAATAATTTTGTTTTAAATATTGCTGATTTTAAACAAGAGGCTCTCAAGAGCCTGTATCGCTCACCTGGGCCATTGCTGACAGATACAGTCAAAAATAATAATACCAATGTTGAATGCCAATCTTGAATGTGTTCAGACAAGCCAGACACATTTTAAGAAGGGGACAAAC
>MJUU01070706.1:47751-58189 GCA_002080025.1 Modiolus philippinarum
AAAAAATAACACAAACAAAAATGAAACAAAAAAAAATATATAATATAAAAGAAAGGAAAAGAAGAAAAAACACGTTAAGTCCATGAGTGTTCTAAATAACAAAATACCGAAGTTACTCTCAAAGTTCTAAGTGCTATATTTGAAAGGGCTACTATTTATTCTTCTCGCCCAACAGAACATTAGTTTTGGTTCTCTGTATTCTCATCTCAAATGGTCATGTACTGAACCTAATTCAACTTGACATAGATACATGTATTCGCTTATCAAACTGTTGTCACCCGCTGTTTTATTTCGAACCTTGTTTGTCGTCACATGTGGTCAAATTGTCAGATTTTGTCATTGGCAAATCATCGCGATACTGATATATAGACGACTATCAGGCGAGATATCTTATACTGTCAAATTTTATTGTACATGGCTGGGGATGTTCTCAGTTACATGTACGATAACCATAGACTTAAGTCTTTGCGATAACGAAGAGCTTGGCGACTCAAAAATGAGATTTAAAGTTCGGCCACGATTTTACGGCTGGGAAACTCGATGTTCCCAACCAAAGAACGCGCGTCCGGAAATCTTTGATTAAAACTTAATAAGTGCAGTTCGAGCAATCAAAGAATGCCACTCCATATAAATTTATGAAATAAGTTTTACTAAATCAAAAAGCCTTTTCTTTATTCGAATAACAATGGTAAATTAGTTTTTTTCTTTATGTCCGCATTTTAGAATCGCCCCGAAGCGGCTGACTACAATAAACACGATTTCTGTCTTAAAACGGCGAATTTTATATGGTTTTAGTTATATTTTAGATTTTTGACCAATTTTACATGGAGTGACATTCCCCGATTTTTAAAAAGAGGATCTGCGACTTTGTATTAATTAACTTCCTGGTAGTAAAATTCAGTTGAGAGCATCGAGTTTTCCAGCCGTGGATGTTCAAGTTGTTTAATTACCGTAAATGAGGAGTACATGAAACGGAACTGTCTGAAAACATGATAATTCCGTAACATCCATTACATGGAATTGAATCAGACATATAAGACCATATTGTAGCTTGAATTCAGTAACTTTGCATAATGTAGTGCTTTGTTCTTCCTCAGTTTGTTTTTGAAACAATATTTTTCAGATCCTGCAATTTTAAAGAAATATTTAAATTTGGAGACCGTGAACGATCTCAGTGTCTTATTAGCCGGGCCATATTGACTTGCATAATAAAAGAACTACTATTCGATAAGCATTTGAAAAATCCACATAATATGTGCTGCTGCTGTAAATAAAACATGTGTCAAATGCTGGGTTTAACGTTTTTAGCGAAGCCGTATTCAATAGTATAATTTTGTTTCGTCCGTTTTTGGAACGGTAAATAAATGCATGATTGAGAGAAATCTGTTCCACAGCTGAATATACTTGACAGATTTTATTATGGGTCACAATGTTTGTGTGTGTGGGGGGGGGAGGGGCTCTCCTGAAATTCCACCGATCTAATTTCAATTTTCCGACTCAAGGGCGGGGTAATAATATTGCAGTACGATGACTATTCTGTCTAGAAATGATTAATACTGATTGTTTTTAGCGATGATGGAAACCATGTGCATGTATCCAGGTAAAGGGAACAGGGTGTCTTTTGTCTACTTTGCTATTTAAAATATTTACAACCTATTTGATAATGTACTGAAAGTGAGCTATGGAAAAACGGTTGAATAGTGCAACCGTTAAGTTGATTGGTGCTTACAGAAGAATTGTATGCACATTTTCGTCGTTTTTGCAAAAATGTGTGGAAACGTTCTTCCAATGACAATATGATGTCTTTCTGTCCTTCCATAAGTATGTAAGTACTAAAATGCCTTTGATTCTATTTTTTAATTGGACACAACGGAACAAGAGGGACCAAATCAAGTTGACTATGTGAGACGAATTTTACCATGAATGACATAAATATTATTTTAAGAACTATTAAACTTTAGTTTTAATCATTGACTACTTGAATTCTCAACAATATAATGTAAAATGCGATTCTTAACCAAAAAAGCTCTGTTTGTCAGTGCGTTGTTATAGTTGAGGTGTACATATTTTCAGAACGCGCTCTAGTTGAGAAGTACATGAGCACTAGTTGAGATATACATACGAACTAGCTGATTTGTGTATTCGTAAGCGTTCTCGCTAAAAAAAACCCAGAGGCGGTGGAATACCGAAGTAACAAAACACGTTATTGTTATATATCAAAGTTCGGGAAACAATTAGAAATTGGATAAAACCGGAAACAGAAAACACAAGAAAGTCACGACTATAATATTTAAAATATAAACGTAGCCGATTATTTTATAGAACGCGTTCATAGTGGGAGTTTTCGCTGTCAAATTTCATTGATTATTTTTCTGTTCTTGGAAAGATTCCCAACATATAATAACCAGATATTGGGCTGAATATAGTGCATGTCTTGGACCGACTTTGGTTCTGTGTTTTAAGCAGGATCAAAAAAAGGTTTCTTTTGAAAGCCCTTTAAAAAGCTTGTAAATCAAGCGCAGCCTATTGTTAATTTTCTGTTGGTAAAGAGACATCTGTTTGAGCTTGACCACAGCCAAGTGATACCTGAAAACAAAGAAGGCCATTCGTCCCTGTCCTCTAGGTATTTATTTATATTACATTGTATATGTAGGGTTCTTTAGAGTCCTCCTGTATTCAACGCTTGGTCTTCAGTATAAAACATTAACAAAAGCCTTTATTAATTTATAAATTTATTCATTGGATTCATTTATTTATTGCTGTTTATTTAATTTTTCCGTTATATTCTATTTTATTTTGTTGTGGACTTTTCTTGATATTGCGACTGAGCATCCCGTGTATTTTCGCAGTTGCGACAATTTCGTTTTGAATTTATCGTTCCATGCAGATACATTTCAATTGTATTACCTAAAGTGACCTCCTCTAGTATTTCACGAGCATCTAGTAAAATACAGTTACTGGAGTTTTGGGTTATTTTGGGTGTACACATTGCATTTCCTGACACAAATTTTATTTTCTATTTTTCCATTTTGTAAGCTCTCAGATCATTTGCAGGAATCTGTGGGATCTTGTTGACCGTTACATGATATCTGTTTCCCAGATAACAACAGATCTTTCCCTTACAGCTTAAGTTAGTTTTTTCTCACTGGATTTGATTTTTCTTCCGGAATTGACATATTCACTCCGACATGTTTGCTATTAGAAGCAGGAGATGCTTACTCTACCGGTGCACCTGATCTCAGAGTGTTTTTTTGTATATATGTGTATGTTTTGTTTTTTTTTTCTGTCGGTACTCATGGTATATCTTTGTTTCATTGTGTGTGTGTTTTTTTTTTTTCGATGCTGTCATTGTCCTTGGATTGTTCGTTTTTGAGCTGATGGTTTGGTTCTCAACTTCTTTACCTTTCTTGTCATGTTTTTTCAAAGGTTTGTAGATTTAAGCAATAAAAGTACATTATTTGAATTTCCAAGGGCATTAATCGTAGATTTGACGGAAAAATGCAGTTTACAGGCGACGCGTAACGGGATATTTTTGACCATCAAATCAAGATTTACGCCGCTGGACATATAGATTACACCACAAGATCCCGTTCATTACCATATTTTATCCACTGGAGAAAGTTAAATTTTAAAATTTTAACTGCGAGGCTTGCCGAGCATTTTAAAATTTTCAAATTTAACTATAGAGGTTGGATAAAACATGGTAATAATCGGGAAAAAGGGGTGTAATCTTTTTCTCTAATGATAAATGATAAACACCGAGAATTGTTTTTCGAATAGATTTGGCGGGAAATAGAACGGGGTTTTATTCAACGTATGTTGAATAAAGAAAATTTATCTAACGGGTCAAAACTGGTTTAAACTTGACATATCATTAGAGAAATTCAAATATTGTACTGTTATTGCGACTCTAATACAATTTAACAATTTCGTGTCTAATCTCTATCTTAAGTAGTTGTAAGTGGGCAAGGAACCAGACTTGACAGGAAACCTGTTTAGTCCGAGTCTTGTACATAGTGCAATTGACGGTCAGTTTTGACCAATCAAATGATCTGTTACATAAATGTTGAATTAGAATGAACAATCATAACAAAGGAAGAGGTAAATTATAGATTACATGTTGTCATTGATGTCGTTGATAAAGTTGAAAAAGAAAACAGGCATAAAAGAATCTCAGAGATTTTACTTCTTGAAGACTTGTTTTCATATGTTACAGTCTGTTTTATTGATTTTGTTGCCGTTCTTATGCAATTCAACCACAGCAGAAGATTACACGATGACCTGTCAGGTATATGTATCGTTACATCGGCAAATGAATACCGAAACGAAAGTGATAATATTTTAGAGAACGTGGTAATTGTCAGTTAGAAGTTGTCCATGACATTTTGTCTGAATTATGAAAAGACTAAGTGTGTTGTAAATGTTTAAATGCAAGTAGTACGTAAGCAATAAGTGTGCCGAAACGATGTTGAACGTAAGTTTCATGCACAATTTGAAGGAATGTTTTCCCTTCATAATGATAATCATTGAAATTCGTTTAAGTGCGTAATTACAGAATACAAATCATCAAGAGCAGATGTCCTTAATAACTTTCGTATTGTGCCTCCTCTAACCCTACCGCTGGCTTTTGCTAGTGCCGGTACCAAGTCCGGCTGTCCCGAGTTCCTATCGTTGTCTACGTTTGTCTTTTGTCTTATACGTGTTTTTCTTGTGTAGTTCCCTTGCAAATTGTTGCATGTAATTATAATTTTCAGCCATTGTAGGTGGTACCTGCTATCCATTTTTTAACTTTCTCAACGATCGCATTTGTTTTCCCGGAACATTAATCAACCAGAGCAGTTGCACTAAAATTATATCGCAAATGTACTTCACAGCTGTCGCTCTAGAATGGACTGATAACCATTTTTTTTCGTCCAGGAGCAAAACTGACATAATGACTTAGTACTAACCAGTGCGTATTCACATACAAACGATATCTCATGGCACAAAAAAATATGCCAGCTACCATTGTGTTCATAAATTATGATTTTTGCTTTTATATTACAAGATTAATTTTATTATCGTTTCCACAAAAAATCCTTGGACGAAGTCATTCAAATAAATTCAACAGTTAATGTCAAGAAAAGCCCAGTTATTAAGGACAAAATGTTAACAGAAAATCATTCTATTTTAGCTTTAATTTAACATTTCGTATGTTTATTTCGTTTGATCTTCCCACTATGCAATATAAACACAAATCAACTATAATAACAGTTACACTTCTAGATCGATTTACAATGCAATGTTAGCTTTATACAATGAAGAAATCATCATAATGGTTGCATAGTCCCTCTGATAAATTCAATTCGAATTAAAAGCCTAATCCTTGCAAAGGTCATTTTTAAATTCGAATAGGATTGTGCATTTCAATTTAAAGTGACTTATTCACTTAAAATTTAATTGGCATTTATATATAAGTTAATTCGAATTATTTGAATTCGCATTAGAAAACACCTAATGTCCTAATTTTAACACTTCGGTATTCTACTGCCGTTGTTTTGAAACCAAGCGACTTGCAATTCGCATTCCAATTCTCTGTGTGTCCAAATGTCATTCGATGTCAATGGAAACGTATCGAATAAGTCAATTAGAATTAGAATGGGATATCAATTCGAAGTGAAAAAAATGACAAGAGAACAGGATAAGGGTTTAAATTTGAATTGAATCAATTCAATTCGAATTTATACGCTAATCCAGTCCAAACGTCATTTTCGCAATACGAATTAGAATGCGCATACATTTTCACTTACACTACGTTCGAGTTTAATTCGCATAAGTCAATATGCGCATTTAAAAAATCGGTTCATGTTCTAACATTGTAATAAAGCGAATATGAATTTGGCATTCCAATACGCCCTGTGTGCAAATGTCATTTGATGTCAATAAAACCGTAGCGTATAAGTCAATTCGAATTGGAATGCGCATCCCAATTCGAATTGAAAAAATGACTTTACGACTTTAGCAGACAAAAAGTGTAGTAAAATCGACAGTTATAAGCTCTTCAATTTCCAGAAATTACTTCCTGGACGATTTAAGACGAAACTGACTGAACGATTGGCATCCCTTACTGCTTGTATATATTGGCAGCATCTAATGATTTAAAATTGGCTTTCAATGCTGCCTTTTTAATTGGCAGCAATCTACATATGCCAGAAAATAGAAACAATGACATTAATTGGATCTTGACTATATGGAGAGCATCGCGAACTGGTAAAACTGTCATCACCTATTGTATGTACTATTACTTTCCTGTCGAGTTTCCTATACAGTTCGAAGCCCTATCTGCTGCGTGCCTATACAGTTGGAAGCCCTACTAACACAAATGACAGCCCTAACTCTCTGTGCAAATGGCAGATCCTACTTGCATGTAGAATTTGCGCGCTTCAAATGTTGTGTGTGGCCAGGGGATTATATAACTAAATGTGTTATTTAGTTCCTTGGTATGACATGTTAAATTAATCGAACTATACTAAATTGAAATCAGATATTTAGAGCATTAACAAAAGCAAACAACCTCCTACTTTCAAACCCAGAAACTCATGTTAATGTCCATCTAAGGTTATAAGTTTAAACAATTAGCATATTTTATCATGAAAATGAAAATATTAAACTTCAACCACAGACCCCCCTTTTTAAAATCGGCCTATATAGTAAGAAACGACAGTCGCTATATATTATTAATGTTACTTCATTAATAGACAAATATGAGATAACGCAATGTCACAGCATGAACTATGTCAAAAACAAATATTAGTACATATGTGAAAAAATATCTAGTTGTTATCTTTCTGTTGTATTTTATCAAACATAAATTTGTATATCTTATTTTTTATAATATATAATTTTTATTTAATTCATTACAGAAAAATTCACAACTGTTTTTCAAAGAAAAAAAAAACAAGTAGAAATTTTCGCCCTTTTTTTAATTATAAAATTGTTAGGCATATTAGTGTACTGGTGACAAAAACATGAAAATATTTATGCATATAGCATTTTAAATCGATTGCATGCATAATCTAAATATTTTTGCACCTTAAAAATAAAAATATATATATATATATATAATTCAACAAATGAAACGAAATCTAGCTGATCTATAAATTATTCCTTTTTGTGTATAACGCTATCTATTTGAAAAAGAGAAATCCTATTTTATTCTTTTTTTTATAGGTAACTCAATTTTGTTGCATTTCTGCCTTTCTTGGATATTTTTTACAAAATAACTATACAAGTGGGGGCAATTGCCCCGCAAGATGTTGACATATTGCGTGGAAATTACGCCAAAAAGAATAAAACTTTGTAAGGATTAAACCTCCAAAAATAAATACAGTATATGAAATATTAACGAATAAAAACTTCTAGCCTTCCGCGGGGAAATTTCCCCGCACAGTTATCTGTGTATTGGCAGATGTAAGTATCACCACATGAGGTTACAATACATTGCTCAAAACCCTAGCGGGAAATCTCCCCACGACAATTGAATTGATCAACTTTTTACTTAAATACTGAAAAATTAATTACCTAGTATATGCCATGTTGAGTCTACTTAAGGCAATGTCAATACCGACAAAACTTGTAGTTACGATATTCGGTGGGGAAATTTCGCCAGAGGGTGAACAGCTCTTCATGCTTTGACCTCGACATTTAAATATAATTGCACTTATATTTAATCTAAAGAAAGTTTTTCTAGAACTAGAGCGGTGAAATTTCCCCGCATGATTTTTGACAAATTTTCATTGCATAAATAATTTGCTGAAAATTGAATGAGTGGAGAAATTTCCCGGCAGGAGATCTGTACAAAATTTCTTCAGATGCAATTCAAAAATGCATATCTTGTTTATTGCACACCAACAAGGCGCAAACTGACCAACAATCATTTTATCGCGTACAGTGATCCTATATAGGGTGAAGAATAATTAATTTAAAAAAAAATCGTTTAATGTTACCAAGTCGCCGTGGCGTAATGGGTATAGTGATTGGACAAACGTGTGCTTCACTACTCTTGTGATGTGAGTTAAAGCCCTACTTGTGACAAGGATTTTTGAAATCTTATTTTTCACTGAATACAAAGAAAAACTGCATTGTTTAGTAAGCAATAAATATTTAGTGTTCCAATAGCTCAAAAAGTTAGAGTGGTAGAAATTGTGCTGACAGTTATAGGTTCAAATCATAAAGCATACACTGCTTTTTCCAAAAATAATTTTCAGCATACACCGATAAGGTATACGTATGTAAAATTGTCATTCATACCATGTGGTCTCCGTAGCGCAGGTGGTAAGGTCATACTTTTCAGCGCTAAATCAAACTTGGAACAAATACATGAAATGTAGGTTTATTCATAAAACAAACATATTTGTGACAGAAGTTGCACTCACACTTTTCAATACAATTTAAGAAATAGGCTAAATTGACGTTAGACTAAGAGTACATGAAAACTGTCCGGTAACATTCGTTATACTGACTGAAATACAATAGCTCTGCAGGTGGTACTGTCGTATAACAGTATACATATTTGATAGGTCAATGATATTTTGGTGTTAAAGTTGGTCTTGGTTAATACGGCATCCACGCTTATGGTTTGTTCAGTTACTGCAATTTCACAGTCCAGTGAGCATTTACTCTCATTATGTCAATTTGATTAGTCACATCACTTTAGCTGCCGAGCAGGGACGAGGGAGATAACTTTTATGGACCACACTTGTTTTTAAGCTAATATAAATGTAAATTGTAGAATACAGATGTGTAACAGCTACATTGGATCGTGAGGAGAAGCATTTTATCGAAAAGTGGCTATGTGGTGATGTATAATTGACTTGTTACCACTAGTCATTGCTCGAATAAGTGCTGAGACTTTCTTCTTGTGTTAATCTCTACCAATCGTAAAGAAATACAAGTATCTACATCTAAGTAAGTAACCGCATGTTCAAACATTTATTAAAAAAGTACAATACACTGATATAATTGATATAATATCAATTTACTAACATTGATTCAACGATTTTTTGTAGATAGACACTGTTGTTCTGGGCAATGCAATTGCGCATTTGTAAATACAGAGCGGAATACGGGTTACAAAATATACAAAACTCTCATGGATATAAGCTCTGAAAATAGTTCCTCTATATTATATTTCGCATTATAGCGCATTCTATTAAATTAATGTGAGAAATTTGCTAAAAATGAACAAACTTTGACCTTATTGACCCATACTTTGTATTACAGATTTCAGGTAAGTATGACTGATTCTTTGATAAAATCGACTTATAACAAAATCTGATGTATGTTGATTTGTAAAGGGGACTAAACGTTTACATTGATTAGTTGGCACTTGATGAACCCATCACACTTTTTTAGGGGAGTAAATAACTTGTGATAAAATTGAGCCTTAAATACGTTTGTAGTGGGTAGGGGAATTAATAATCTGCATTCTCATATACGATTTAAATGCATTGTCATGATTTATGAAGAATTGTGACCACTAAGAATTCTTCACATGAAATATGTCAGTTTGTTTAATTTATGGTACATAATGCCGTGGCAACCGCAAACTTTATACGCCTTACTTGTCGTTAGTGTCTCTCTAAGATTTACATTTAAAGGTAAAAGAAACTCCTCTGAAAGACTATTGCAAGTAAACTATGGGCATAGATATATTACCTGCAAAATACAACCTGCAAAATAAAATTAAATTATCTCAGTCCTTATGATAGAATTCTCATTTAAGAAAACCAAAGATATACAACACATCATTATCCTTCACGTTATTAATTACATTATATAATATAGAGTATACCCATATCATTCTATTTTCATGTCGGAAGATTAGATATTTAAACCCCAAATAATTTTTGAGAAAAAATTAAAAGGTAATAAAATGCATGTATTATGCTGATGCATGTTAGGAAATTCAAGAATACTTTTGATTTATGTTGCAATATATCAAAGAACGTAATATTGTGTGTTTATATATGTTCAATAACTCCAATGCAAGATAATGTAAAACATGCTATAGACAATCTATTTTTCCTGTCGCGCTTTGAAAATTTTAATCAGAATTGTCGACATATAAAAATATTTATGGAATAAAAAAGATAACAGGAAACGCCTACATGCCGCATGCCACAAAGTAAATAGGAACTGCACAAGAAAAAAACCAACAATAAAAATACAAAAGACAAACATAAACAACGATAGGAACTATGGACAGCCGGACTTGGTACCGGCACGAGCAAAAGCCAGCGGTAGGTAAAACCGGTTTATGGGTACCCAAACCTCCCCTTTCTCTGTCCCGTTTCCCTATAGTATAATAAACATACGAATTAAAACCCATACAGGTAGACTACTAACTCCATGACCACAATCTAGAAAAGAAAAATGAGGGAACAAAACGTAATTTTGA
>MJUU01070706.1:61271-72140 GCA_002080025.1 Modiolus philippinarum
ACCGGCGCACAACGGACCTGGCCGTTTTAATTTGGAAGCACGCCGAATCAAGATGGCCGACAAGTTGTAAGAAGCTTAAATTCAATCATGAATTTGAACATTTTTTGTTTCATTTACGTACAATGTAGCGCGAAATGATTAAAAACAATTTATATCGTTTATATTTCTAAGAGTGAAATAGTTATTATGGCCACTAACACAATAACACAATCTGACTATTTCTTATGTTTGACCGTGCATCTCGGATGTGCATCGATCAACCATTTAGCGTGTTGGGAATACGAGCGATTTCAAATAAATCAACAAAACTATACACACATATAAACGCTAAATACAAGGTAAGATCACTGGCAAAGGAAAATATTTTTTTTATTTCTTTACTGGGGTAATAACACGGGCTCCACAGCTCCTCGAGTCCGGAGCCCAAGTATGTGGAGCCGGGAGCTCAGTTAGTGGAGCCCGGGGATAGGATCCCTTGTATTTGAGCCCCCTCTTCATCCATTAGCTCGGTAGCAATTATTGGTGACAACCCAATAACACGTTTTTCTGCCATTTTGTAAGCCATAGGCGTACGCCTTTACCTTCGTTTCTGAGAAAGACCGGCGTACGCCTATCACATGATCGGTGTACGCCTATTTTTGAAACGAACACAACCAGTATTTAGGAATATTTGGCGTTAATAGGTTTCAAAGTGCATTTCCCGTATTTTTATTCCTAGATGTCTAAAAATTGATCTTTATGACAAATGCTTTTTTGTGAACCTGTAATGCTAATATCTGATGTTGAAGCATTGTCAATACATCTGAAATTTGTCTGCTTTATGGGGCTTTATGAGCAAGTTCTCCAAATTTTTCTATTTTCCAAAGGAATTTCACTTCTTTTTCGGGGTTATATATATATATTTTTTTTTACCATTGTTTGCCATTTGTTTGCTTTATTTATATTACCGGGATGCAATGGACCTCAAAAGTCTTAACATGATTCGTACAATCTGTATATGCTGATAATGTTTTGTGTTTGCTTGTCAAAAATGAAATGATGGTCTGTGAGTTCTGCAGTGCAAAAACTTTGAATTACGTAAATGAATAAGCTAGATAACAACTACATTGTACATGTAAATCTACACCTCATTTATGTTGTAACAATTGATGAAACATTTATCGTAATAAATAACAAAATACCGAAGTTATTGTGATTTAGTTTCTGCATATGCGCATTTCGACATCTTATCTAATTCATTATTTGAATCGTGAGTCGATTTTATCTGTCTGAAATACAACTTTATTTATATGACCTAATTCTAAAAACTGACAGATAGTCAGAATAAAAAAAAAGAGCCAATGTCATTTTATAACTTTTGAATTAACAACAGAACTGTAGATCGGTTGAGCGACTGCAGTAAACCGTTCAAGTATTTTGTGAGGACAAGAAATTGAACTGAATTTGTTGGACTAACATGTGTTGGACAAGTAAGTGTACATATGACATATGATCCAATATTATAAAGATTAATATTTTCATCGTCTCAGCAACTGTATTGGTCGTTTTTGATAATATAAGTCCTAAAATTCCCAATCTATTTGATTTTTGTTTCCTAAAAGATATATATTTTTCCTGTGAAAATTTTATCTACGTCGCATGGCAGACCGGGTAGTTATTCTATCTGTGCTTTGATTGAGGTTTAAGGTAGTTTTTTCAATTAGATATAATATCATCGTAAAACTTTGTAGATGGATTGCTTGTGATATGAAGTGCAACTTTTCTTCAGGAAATTTTGATATTAAGATCTAGGTAAAGGTTCGTATTTAAGGAACATGTAGTTGTTATGAAGACGTTTTTATATCATCATGAAAATTTGTGCATTGACAGTTTGTGATAGCAACGATAATATCGTGAAACCATAAAATATGAAATTCCTCCTATACAAATTGTTTAACTGAGGTTTCAACTAAAACTGCTTGCAATCTATTTGAAACTTTAGTTAAACCCATTTTACTGTACAAAATCAGAATTTTTTTTTATATGGATATATATTTGAAATATAATGTAGCAAAAGAAAAAAGTATAAAAAAACAATTGCAACATTGATATTTATCTTTTCATGGAGAAAAACATTAGAAAAAATTCATATTCATTTTTGTAAGTATTTGGAGTTAAAAGAAACTTTACAAATATGGCCACCTGTGCAGAATAGGGAAGAACCTTTTTTATATACGCTCTATTTTATATTTGGTGAGAACTAAATCCTCTATTAAAAGATGACTTTAATACAAGTCAATTATTGGATATTGAAGGTACATATACTTGGTATACATATGCCAAGAACATTGTGTTTAGATATTGGCATAGAACAAAAAGAACTAGAGAAATTTGGTGCCGAAAAATCAAACTAATAAAAATTTTGCTAAAAGAACAGCAGATGAATATTATAATCAATGACCAAACTAAAATAAATAATATTGATAAAAAAGTAAAAAATATTTATACAAATTCGTGAAAACTGATATTGGTAAACAAGACTATATTTTATCTTGGTCATCCAAATTTCGAATTTAGAAAAATATTTTAAAAATTCAGAAGAAGTGACCATAAATTGCTTATTGAAATCGGTAGATACAAGAAAATACAAGGAGAAAATAGATTGTGTCATTACTGGTAAAATAAAATTGATGATGAATGTCATTTCTTTCTTCATTGTACATTAAATTAGGAATTGAGAAGCACTTCATAGCTCTAGACCCTGAAACACATAAAGATATTAAAGCAGTTATTAGAACTAAGGAGAATCAAACATATCTAAATATTTAAACGTTGAACGAATGTAGTCAGTTGAATATTCATGTAACAGTAAACTTTGGTATTTTGTTGTTTATTGTTTGTATGTTATGTATTTTATGCTTAAGTTCCTAATTGGATTTTTTTGCATTAATAAAGATATTTATGAAAACAATGATTTTCAAGACATGAATTGCAAAATATTTTGATTTCAGCTTTGGTTATTTTCATGAATTAAATTGTCGAAGACCATTTCGATTTCGAAAATATTTTCATCATATAATATGAAGTTTCCTTTAATCTTTGTTAATAGTGATTTTCAAGAACTCAAATGCAAAAATCTTTCATTCCAGATTTGATAAATTTCATTCTTTTGCTAACAGTGATTTTAATAAATGAATTGCAAAAAATCTTTGATGCTAGGAATGGTTTATTTGCAGAAATTGTCATATACTGTTTAGTTTTTTATTTCTACATAGCAACTATAAACATGATAAAATTGGAAATTCTTTTTAATCAACACAGTGATTTACAAAAAATGAATTGCAAAAATTCTTGAATTCAATTTTGGTAAATTTTCCTGAAACTGCCCACGATCACTTAATTTTTGAAATTAGAATTTAGTTAATATTACATTCTGGCTTATTACATGTTTCCTGTGGGATTTCTTTGTCCGATAGGAATTTATTTGTCTCCTATAGGATTAATTTTTCCTTTAGGAAATTTATTTGTTTCCTATAGGAAATATTTTTCCTACCGGATTATTTTTTTATCCTATTGGAAAAAAAATCTCCCCTGGGAAATTATTTTAATCCCATAGGAAAACAATATCCCATAGGAATTTACTTTTTCTCCCGTAGGAGAAATAAATCCCATAGGATTAAAAAAAAATTCTATAGGACGAAAAAATCTAATGGAAAGAAATATCCTCTAGGATATCGGGATTATCATATAGGATTCCCGTTTAATCCTGTAGGAGTTTCAAAATTCCTACGGGATTTTCAAACATCCTATAGGAAAAAACTTTCCTATGGGATATATTTTTTATTTTCACCTGTTTACCCCCCACAAATTAGTTTTCCAAAAAAATTCTATTGCATATAACACCTGAACATAGGAGGTATCTTTAGAAAAAAAATTGGAGATCGTTTCAAAAAAAAAGGTTGAGTGACAGATTTGCACTGGTAAGATGTGCAAATTGTCCAATATTCTGTTCAAAGATAAAGTAAGTGAAAACCGAACCGTCAGTCAAAAGACCGAGCCATCTATGGACAATTACAACATCGGAAACACTAAGATACAAGGTCACCGCTTGAGTACAGGACAAATAAGAAACATGAAGACATAATACAAATGTACAACTCGGACCCAATAAAAACCATTGGTGAGATCAGGTGTACAAATGTACCTGATTTTGCATAGTAAATAATTGCAATATTTAAAACTTTCATACCTAATTACATGTATATGTCCTTCAAAATCAGTCTGCAGTTTAAAATCCATATCACGTGGTATTTTTGTATTTTCTTCCTCCAATAATTTAACCAATGTTACGTAATGGAAAAATGATATTATAAATTTTATGAACCCAATATTATTTTTATATAATGATCAGCGTTTTTTATTATGATTTAAAACTTCATTGCCTTTGTATAAAAATATCTAATACGCATGGTAAATGTATCATTGAAAAAAAATCTGAAATATATTGCATACTAAATGCAATTGGTTATTACTTTTTTGTTAGTCTGAAAGAATACAATACGGTTTCTTCTTGAGTAAATAAAACTTGATATTCTACTGATATGAAAATATGAAGATGTTTTTCCTTAAAGTGGAATGACATTATCAAAGTCGGTAACCTTTGTAAGTCGTCATATACAAATTAAAAACCTTTAACTTATTACCTGCATGCAACACTTTTTGTGATTTTTTTGATATTGTCAGAGACATTTTTGTTTGTTTTGCATACATACCCCACAAAAATCGAATTTCTATCAGCTTTGTGACTTTGATTTTCACGAAGTTTTGGAAGGTATTATTTTTGATAATGTTGAAGAGGGTAATATCATATTATGTGGCGATCTGAATAGCCGCATTGGTAATGCAAGTGATACATAATGATGACCTAGACAAATATATTACTAGTGCTGACCATTTCGAAAATCTAGTTACTCAGAAGCGAAAATCGATGGATAAGACCGTAAATGCTTTCGGCCGGAAGTTGCTACAGTTGTGTTATAATACTGGTTATGTTGTGGCTAATGGTAGACTCGGCAAGGACAAAGTTTTTGCACTACAAAAGGAAGAAATAACGACTATTTATTAGTTTCTCCAAATGACTACGATTTAATTAGTGATTTTTATGTATTGGATTTTAATGAGTTCTCTGGCCACTCGCCTATTTTCTTCGAGATAAATGTACAGAAAAAACACATTTTGATAATTATCCGAAAGTACATAAATATTTGGAATGGAAGAAGGATAAAACGGATATTTCTATACAGACACTTAACTCTAAAAGCGATAGTTTTGATTCAATAGTAAACGGTATTGCTTCTGTTGACGATATAAACTCTGCAGTACGGAACCTTTCAGACATTCGTTATGACAGTGCATTTGAAGTTTTCGGTCAGTCTACATTTAATAGAAGTAATGTAAATACTAGGCCAAAAATTACTGGTTCGATGAGAAATGTGTCAAAGATCGTCAGAAATTTTGCGAAGCCAGGATCCAATTTCCTCGGAATCCGAGTGATGCGAATAAGGGCTTGTATATTTCAGCCAGAAGTTTCTATAATAAATCGAAACGTCGCGCCCAAGCAATTTATAAAACAAGAAGAGGATTAGAATTATGTGACTTTGCCAAAACACAACCGAAAAAAAATTTTGTCAGCCGTAAAACCGAAAAGTAAAAAGAATTCTGTAGATAATGACATTTTATGCCGACATTTCCAAAACTCACTTGGTGCTGATTTTCCTGCTTTATGTAACGACATTCTAAATTTGATAGACAGTGAAACTTTTGACGATATTAATACTGATGTTCTAGATTCGTAATTTACAGAGGAAGATATCATAAAATCTATTAAAAAACTTAAATGCGGCAAAAGTGCAGGAACTGATCATATATTTGCTGAAATGTTTACAGCTAGCCCAATATTTTTGCTCCATTACTTAAGAAACTGTTTAATAAGATCGATATATGACAATGGATTTTATCCCCAATATTGGACTGAATGTATTGTCGTTCCAGTTCCAAAAAGTGGTGACTTAACAAACCCAAACAATTATAGACCTATTGTTCTTGTTAGTGTTCTTTCTAAGTTATTTAAAAGCATACTTACAGACCGTTTATTGGCTTGGTCAGAAGACGAAAATAAACTAATAGACAATCAGTTTGGATTTCGCACTGGTCGTTCAACAATTGATGCTATTTTCACTTTGCATGGACTTATAACTCATACTCTTAGCAAGAAGAAAAAACTTTACTTTTCGTTTGTTGACTTTCGAAAGGCCTTCGATAAGATTAATAGAAAGATTCTGATTTACAAACTGTTGAAAAGTGAAATTAGTACAAAATTTATCAAAATGGTGAAATCTATACATTCATGTGTTCGTTTGCGTGTGAGATCTGGTGGAGCTTTGTCAGATGCTTTCGATAACTTCCATGGTGAAGCAAGGCGAACCACTTTCACCGTTGCTGTTTCTTTTTTTCATAAACGATATAGTTGAAGATTACCAGGATATCTGTTCACTTAACACTTTCTTGGTTTATTTAATTCTGTTTGAGGGTGACACCGTTTTATTTTGGGAAATCACCTGATGTATTACAATATTTACTCGACAAACTTTCGATTTAATGTAAAAAATGGAATACAGAAGTAAATACAGATAAAACTAACATTTTCGTGTTTAGAAATGGTTGGCAACCAGTGACTGATCGCTTTTACTTTGATAACAGTGAAATCGAAATCGTTGACTCTTATGTATACCTTGGTATGTTGTTGCATAAAAATGGGAAATTTATACACACGCAGAAACGTTTAGCAAAACACGGGTCTAGAGCTCTTTCATCTTTGCTTAATTCTTTTAAGAGGATATATTTAACGACAGAAAGAAAGTGTTTCTTGTACAACAGTATGGTCAGTTCCGTTTTATGTTATGCCTCCGAAATTTGGGGGTTTCACGTGGTCGTGACATTGACCAAATACATCATCGCTTTTGTAGATCTGTTGAATTTGGGAAAAAATTCACCTATATCTTTTCTTTATGGTGAGCTCGACCATACGACGACAAAAAAATTGAAATATTGGTTTCGCATATTGATTTATAAACCTAGCATTGCGTATGATACTTATACCCTTTTATACAATGACGCAATAAGTGGGAAAAATAATTGGGCGTCTAATGTGCGTGATTTATTGTTTGATCTTGGCTTAAATTTTGTGTGGTTCTCCCAGGATCCGACAAATGTATCTTTTGATATCGTAAAACAGCGTATTGAAGATCAGTATTTCCAACAATGGTCTTTATCAGTCAGTGAATGTGAAAAATTAAGTGTTTATAAAAATGCGAAATTAGAATTTTGTATTGAAAAATACTTAAATTTTGGTATTGATGTAAACTTATTTATAAAACTGCGTAGTGGTACACTTAAACTCAACATTGATTTGGGTCGTTTTGCAAACACGCCTAGAGATTTGCGCATATGTCATTGTTGCAAACATGAAAGTGATAGAAAATGAGTACCACTTTGTTTTAGTCTGTCCTGCGTATAGACCGGTTAGAAATTATTTTTTGCCAAAATATTATTGTGGTTGGCCAAATTCACATAAACTAGAATGTCTGTTACAAGGGTCTTCAGAAAGTCTAACGAACAAGTTATGTAAATATCTTAAGTCAGCATGGAAAATACGCTATAACATTCTTAATTGATATACATATGTTGTATTTTGTTCTCTGTTGTCTGTCATTGATTATATATGTATATATTGTGATTGCTATAGTATGTACAATATACTTACGCAAATAAAGTCATTCAATTCAATTCAACACACCAACATATAAAACAAGAGGAAAGCTGTCAATGTGACAGGAACCGGGTTTTCTTTTACATTGGCAGTATATCTTACACATGGGTTGACCCTGAATATTTCAAATGTACTTCTAATTTTCATTAATGTTAAACCTTCCACCAAAGTAGCCTATTTCTGAAAGTTCAGCAACATGGACTTTAATCAAAAAGGAAAATAAAAGTACTCTGCACACCTCCGATACAGGTACAAATCATCTGCTTTATAAAAACTTCCTGTCTATTAAACTGTAGGAGATTTGTTCTGGACAAATGGGACAACCTATTGATAAATATTTGACCTAAAAATGACCAAGTACAACACTGGTGATTTTTGCATTATTCGTCAAAAATCAAAATGAAAGTACAATGCACACCTTTGATATATATACAACTGATATGCATAATAAAAACTTTCTGTCTTGGAAACTGTAGAAGATTTGCACTGGACAAATGGGGTATCCTGTTGGCAGACATTTGACGTAAAATGACTAAGTTCAACAACTGTTTTTTTAGGCATAAATTATCAAAAGTCAAAACCAAAGTACCATGCACACCTTTGATATATGCACAATTAATATGCAAAATAAAAACTTCCTATCTTAAATACTGTAGGAGATTTGCTCCGGACAAAGGGGCTACCCTATTGTTAAAAATTTGACGCAAAAATAACTAATTTCAACAACTGATACTTTATACATAAATTATCCAAAATCAAAACCAAAGCACCATGCACACCTTTGATATCTGTACAATTAATCTGCAAAATACTGTATGGTTGTTATATTTTGCGGGTATTAATTTTCGCTCTATTCGCGTTTAAAACGATGAGCGCGAAAATTTATACCCGCGAATATTTTACTGTAAACTTTAATATAAATGAACATAATGACTGTAACTAAAAATCCGGGAATATTAAACCCCGCGAATAAACCCAACACTGAAAACCGCGAAAATTTTGGTACCACGAATATAAAGCCCTATACAGTAACAACTTCCTATATCTAATACTGTAGGAGATTTGCTCTGGACAAAGGGGCTACCCTATTGTTAAAAATTTGACGCAAAAATGACTAATTTCAACAACTGATATTTTTTTACATAAATTATCCAAAAGCAAAATCAAAGTACCATACACACATTTGATATATGTACAATGGATCTGCGAAATAAAAACTTCCTATCTCAAATAATGTTGGAATTTTGCTCCGGACAAATGATGTAACCATTTGGCAGCCGCCCGCCCGCCGCCCGCGGTTTTCACCATTTTAATAAACGGATTTTTCCGATAAAACTGATTATCCTTAGACTAAAGATATTCACAGTAGTTAAAACTTTAATTCCTAAATACATATGTATGTCCTTCATAATAAGTCTGCAATTCAAAATCCAAATTACGTGATAATTTTGTTTTTTCCTCCCATTATTGGTGTAACTAAAGATCATTTTCCTTTTTTCTTTAAAGAAGTATTTTTTGTTAAACCAAAAAGTTCATCCGTGGATTCAGACTATAAAAAAGGTCAGATGGGGCTCCATGAAAATAAGGGTTCCAGTTGATTTTTTACAGCAAAGAAGAGATTCAAATCAACATTCTCTTCCCCTTAATATGCAAATAAAGTTGAAGTTCAGTATTCATTTTTAATAAGGTAAAACAGTATCACTCAGCTTTATTATACATATATAAACATATGATGACTTCAATTATTTACAAAACTGCCTATTTAAATCAAACCTTTTGAACATTTTAACATCTCTCTCAAGAATAAATATTTTACTTTTCCTATGTATTTTTTTAATTTTTTGGAAGTATCATTCGAGCGGTATCGAATAAAAAAGGTCCTCATTATAGAAAGAAGAAAAAATCATGTAAAAACACTTCTTTATCTACTTAAGACAATTTAAAAGGTTAAATTATTCGCTTTGTTACTTTATGAATAAACCAAATGGATGTTATTAATCTTTATGTATCCAGATAAGAAAAAAAAAATAAGAAAAAAAATAGATTTGAACTGATTTTGCCTTTTATACAAAACGTAAATACAGCGATGGAAAAGTTCAACATTCCCTACCACACGCAAACGATTCACACGATGAACGCACACGATTCACACGTTGAGCGAACACGATTCGCACGATAAACGATACAGAAAATTCTCATTCGTGTACCGTGTACCGTGTATCGTGTACCGTGTACCGTGTAACGTGCACCGTGTCGGTTAAATAATCTTATATATTTTCATGAAACGAACTTGAAATGAAAAAATATGAACGGGCAATAAAAGTCGAGAGTCTTAAAATTTGACAGTATAAATAAAATGGTAATTTACAACGTGATACATATAGATAAAACAACTGTTAATTATGACAAAAGAAAATAGTCGGTTTCCATATGAAACTGCATTTATGATTTCAGTGTTGCAATCTTTCTCTCGGAAACACCCCCCGTGCTCGGAAACTGTCTCCACTTTTGCCGTAACAATATCATAATAGGGTCGGCAAAAAAACTTGAAATTGTTTAATTTTGTCAGCAAAAAAACAAAAAAATGAATAAAAAACAAAATAATAAATAAAATAAACAATGTAAATAAAAAATAAAGTTAAATAAAAAAAGTCCTGAAGTAATGAAGGATGCTGGAAAATCAGCCACAATTACCTATGAAAAGAAACATTACTTTTAAATTAAATTTAGACAATACTGAAAATTTCAATAGTTTAACAATAAATATTCTGTCATCTTTTTTTATACCATTGTCCGCAACACTAAAACTTCATATGATTTAACCATAAATATAAAAGAAAGGGAGTGTTTTCTGTATTTAATATTATATCGGTGTCCGCAATACTAAAACTTTATGAAATTTATAACCATAAATATAAAAGAAAGGGAGCATTTTCTGTATTTAATATTATACCGGTGTCTGCTATACTAAAACTTTATAAAATGTTACCATAAATATTAAAGAAAGGGAGCTTTTTCTCTATTTAGTATTATACCGGTGTCCGCAATACTAAAACTTTATA
>MJUU01070706.1:73472-96412 GCA_002080025.1 Modiolus philippinarum
AAATTTAACCATAAATATAAAAGAAAGGGAACTTTTTCTCTATTTAGTATTATACCGGTGTCCGCAATACTAAAACTTTATAAAATTTAACCATAAATAAAATAAAGGGAGTGGTTTCTGTATTTGATATTATAGAGGTGTCCGCAATACTAAAACTTTATAAAACTTAACCATAAATATAAAAGAAAGGGAACTTTTTCTCTCTTTAGTATTATACCGGTGTCCGCATTACTAAAACTTTACCAAATTTAACCATAAATATAAAAGAAAGGGAGTGTTTTCTATATTTAATATTATACCGGTGTCCGCTATACTAAAACTTGGTAAAATTTAACCATAAATATAAAAGAAAGGGAGCATTTTCTGTATTTAATATTATACCAGTGTCCACAAAACTAAAACTTTATCAAATTTAACCATAAATATAAAAGAAAGGGAGCTTTTTCTCTATTTAGTATTATACCGGTGTTCGAAATACAAAACTCACATAATTGAACCATAAATATAAAAAAGGGCACTTTTTCTCTGTTTTATATTATACCAGTGTCCGCAATACTAAAAGTTGATGCACTTTAACAATAAATATAAAACAAAGTGTACTTTTTCTCTATTTCATATTATACCAGTGTCTGCAATACTAAAAACCATAAATGTAAAAGAAAGTGCACTTTTTCTCTATTTTATATTATACAGGTGTTGGCAATACTTAAACTTCCAATGATTTAACCATAAATATAAAAGAAAGTGCACCTTTTCTCTATCTTATATTATACCAGTGTCCACAATGATTAAACCGTATAATAAGTTTCATCTGATTAGGCTTCTATTCTTCTACTATATTGAACAGCCTGCATTATTAAAATTGAATATTTTATGTTGATTAAATAAAGGTTTGCGTTCCTAACCAATAACTGTTTTTGTGACAAAAAACGGCAATGATACTTAATCTGATAATATTTTATTTTCTTCCTGTAAAATCGGCGGTTGAAAAACAAAATTGTGTTATGCAGAAAATTGGCAATCCTATCTATAAAATGCGGAATTTAAATGAAACGAGTAAACGCACGTTACACGATACACGCAATGAACGTTACACGTTACACGATACACGATGAGCGCACACGATTCACACGATGAGCGCTAATGTTGAACGTTTCCATCGCTGTACTTACCATACTAGATTAGGAACTGTTATTTCTCATAGATATTCTTCATTATCAGTTTTCAGTTTAAAACTCATGCCTCGTGGTAACATTGTATATTTTGATCTGTAACGTACCAGTCAAATTAAATAATTTAATGACTATAATGTACAAAAGATCAATTTTGCTATTATCTAGTGTAAACAAGATACCTTTTCAGAATGAAAAAGAAAGTAAACAGTAGTTTACAACAAGCATCCGCTGATTCAGAAGAATTACACTCAATTATCGGCAATTTGTATGAATTTCCTTTTATCTACAGAGACTGATACTCTCAGTATCATGGAACTGGACATTATCACGAAATTATAAGGTCACTGTGAAGGCTTCATGTGCGGATTGCTATGCTGACGTCATATTTTGTACTATTTGTCGTGTTCATAGGCATAACACGTTGAATGAAGAATCCATAAAAAATATTGCAATTATCAATAGATTCACTGTGCTAAAATAGAAATTTCAGCTTTTTTCAACTTAATATGCACTTTTATTTATCAATTTGTGAATTACCGATAAAAGAAATATGGGGCATTTTGTTTTTGATGTGGACTTTATCACGGCGTAACGCATCAAGCTCGCCCTAACGGGCTCACTTGATACTGGCCGTGATAAAGTCCTTATAAAAAACAAAATGTCCTATATTCCATATATATAAACGTATGTATTTTTTCATCATTTTAAAACAAATTTTAGGTATTACCGCAATGACAAACACATAAAATGCAGCTAAATTATAAATTACTAACTTAAATCAACCACCCTAAGAAACAACAGCAATCGAATACCGAAGGAACAAAGGAGTTAGATTTACAAAAACTGAAGTCCAAAGACATGGCCAAACCGAGAATTCAGAAAACAATGACATTAGACAGAAATAGAAATCACAACATTCAAAACAAAGGCACTCAAAGTGTGAACTCAAGTAAAACTTAGAGTGACATCAGGTGCTCCGGAAGGGTAAGCATGTCCTGCTCTGCTAACAGCACCCATCACACGGTCAGTGAGGCATATATATGTTTTTTCAAGATCTATTAGATGGCTGATTGGTTAGTGCCATTTTCTAACTCTGAGACAAAACCAATCAAAATCCATGGTACATGTTACTTCTCTAAGCCTCAAACAGTACCAAGTTTAAATTTTGAAAAGCTTTTGTAATCACTTTAGTATTCAAACACGGACAAGGACAGATCAGTTCCACAAACATAACTGACGAAGACAAAACTAAAATTTGGCAAGACAACACAAAACCTAAAGCACCAACAGTGTGAACTCTCATAAAAACTGAGAGCGACATCAGGTGGTCCGGAAGGTTAAGCATGTCCTGCTCTGTTAACAACACCCATGCATCACACTGTGAGTGAGTCAATCCAGGAAAATGTGAAAGTCGGTAGTCAAATCCGGGAAGACGTGATTCTAGCTGAAAATGTCCACTTTCATTCGGGTTACTGACACGTCATATCTTTCAATGATGTTATGGTGACGGCCATACAATTTCTTGAGAGATAAAATTAACATAGATTGAACAAATCCCTGACTAAGGAGCTTTTGGCACAGTGTTTTTGCTCTGTTAAAAAATCACTGTAGAAACTGCTCGCTCGACAGCAACGAATCAACTGTGAAGTGTACAATCCATAGGCTGGAGAGGTAGGTACATTGCTGCTCAGAAAGGGAAAGTTCACAATTGGGAAATTAAAATCATCATGATTTTCATATAGGTTAGATTTCAAACGTCAATCTTCGTCAATATACAATAAAAGATCTAGATACGAAGCTGAAGTAGATGTTTCAGTTGTTTCTTTAATTTCAAGCTCCTTGGGATACTTCTGATGTAAATACTCCTTAAATTTAGGATTATTAAGAGAAGGCACATCGTCTATGAAGCTGAAATTAAAGAACTGGGCTTAATGTTTTTGTTTTCTTTTAATAAGTAAGCCCTTGTAAAAACCTGGCCTCGTACGAGTAAAGGAAAAGGTCAGCTAAAAGTGGCGCACAGTTAGTTCCCATAGGAATCCCTATTGTCTGTTGGAAAATACGACCTCCGAAATCGACAAAAATATTGTCGATCAAAACCTTAGAAACATTTTTTTTTTTTTTTTATTATTATTATTATTTTTGTCCTTGTGTATTTTTCTGTTTTTTTGTTTTGTTTTGTTTGTTTGTTTTATTTTCCTTGACTATTTCCGTAAAAAAGGTTTTGTCATCCAGTTAACCATATTGAAATGATTAAAAAAAATCAATGCACTAGTTTCCTTCAAAATTGTTTTCATCAGTGTCAGAATAAAAATTTTTGTGATAAAAATTAGTTTTGTTTCTGTATCATCGAAACACCGTAATACGTGTCATTTGTTGAAATTGTCAAACGAGTTATATGTTTTGTACCGTTTAAGTGGAATATCACAATATAAGGATAGAATAATTTTGTTTGTTCATGAATAGTGAAGACAACATGTCAAACTGATAATGTCTAGATATAAATGGATACATCTGAATTGAAACCGAAATGCATAACCCTACCGCTTGCTTCTGCTAGTTACGGTACCATCGTTGTTTACGTTTGTCTTTTGTCTAATTTGTGTTTTTCCTGTGTAGTTCCCTAGAAGATTGTGGCATGTAATTATAATTTTCAGCCATTGTAAGTGTTTTCTATTGTCCCTTTTATTTCACATGGTTTTTTATTTAAGAATTGAATGCACCACAATACCCCCAGCGAAGCTATTGTTCAAACTGGCCTTCCAGATTAAGTAGAGGCTACTTTCTTTGCATGAGTGACCACATTGTTTTGAAAATTTTAAGTCCAAATTTGTTGTCTCTTCAAAAATTCCGTCATATTTGTGACTAGAACTCGCAACCCTTCGTTTTGCTACGCTAGAGATGGTTTACCTACCACCTTACTAACTACATCACACCCGCCGTGTATATATTTTGATTAATAAACATATTTATCTTTTCAACACACATTTTGAGAGAAAAATATCAAAACTTGTATACCTCAATAGAAATTGCATCATGCTATTTAACCAAACGGTTTGCAATTTTTTCTAACCGAACGGTCATACCGATTGTGCTATGGAGACCACACAGAATTCTTTAAAATAACTACTACTTATCTTACCATATCAATAGTTCATATAAAACTTAGCAAAAATGACTTTTATAACCGAGTCGAGATTCGAACCCTCGAAAACACCATAAAATATCTACTAAAGGCGAACTCGCTAACCATTACACCACCAAATCCTGATGAAAACTTAGTTTATGTACGTACTTATAGTTAATGAAAAAGTAATCAAAGAATTTTAAAAGTCGTATAAGATATTAATAAAATAATTTTTATTGTGGTACAAGTAAGATACCGTACATTTCAAACTAAAAAGAAGCCGGTATTGAATCTGGAAGACATCTTTTTCCGCACTCGTGCTAAGGTAAAAGCCCCGGGGGCTAACGCCCCCTCGGTCTTCACCTGAGCACTCGTGCGGCAAAAGAAGCCTCCCAGATTCAATACCGGCCACTTCTTTTGTTTGAAATGTACGGCATCTTATACTTATTGGATTGTAAATGCGTGGACCGTAGCACATTTTTAATGAAGCGCGCTAGCGCTTTATGTGAAAAATGTGCTACCGTCCACGCTTTTACCAGGTTGGAGGAAACGCCAATTGGGCTATTATATCCCAATTAGGCTATTATATCCCAATTGGGATATTTAACCACTTTTGTTTATTAATTTTTGGGGAGTAAATGCTGCATCAAGAAACATAAAAATAATAAATCTATAGGTTCAGAGCTTTCAGGGGATATACTTTTGTTGTCAAAATTCTGCAGATCGATTTTTGAAGAAAAATATTAGTCACTTTGATTGAGCGATAACTTAAGCTTAAAGGTGCTAGCAACCGTTCGATGCTGCTCTCTCAAAAAAATATCTATCTACAGTCAAATTGAGCAAAGTTTGCTAGTTAAAGAAAGAAAGATTTTGATTATTAGATAAATGAAGTATGAAGAAAAAATCATCTGAAAATGACCTAAGATTTCTTCCAGAGTTTTCTCTCTTTGTCCATGTCTAAAAAATACTAGGAATGAACAACATGTTGGGTGTTACAATGGTGTTTGGAACCTTAATATCTTTACATATTTTACGAACTAAACTTCCAATTTATTCTACAAATATTCCACATACTTCCTGTTTCTCTCGCTTTCATAATTCAGCCAGTTATAGTGGTGATAATTTTGAATTTTAGACAGAATCCAATTCTTATTTTATACTCTTAAAATGTCTCTGCTGGTGAAATGCAACATCATTAAGATGTCGATATGTCATTCGATGCCTATAATAACAAAGTTTCTCATGTTTTATGTTTCCTTATGCGTCATTGAAATGTGAAAAAATGATCAATCAAAAACTGGTCAAATATTCCAACTTGGATATTAACTTATATCCCAATTGGGATATAATAGTCCAATTGGGATATATTAGCCCAATTGGGGTTTCCCCAACCTGTTTACACGACAATAAAACTACAAAATATTGCATTCAATACTTATAACTACATTCCGGAAATAGAATGCAAGTGTTTACGCAAGATAACTTAAGGACAATCGTTAATGATGCACCATTTCCCTATCTAGATTACTCCGCAGTCATTGTTTACTTTTGTCGCTGTCAAGAAGTCACGTGCTGGTGTTGTTTTACTGATTGATAAAACACAGTGACGGAAATGATCGGAAATACTCGTAACCAATCAAATACGAGGATTTCCATACGAGGCAGAATGAATGTTATTATATAAGCATGACATAGCCCTTCATCCAACTTTGTAATACTGCTGCTAAAACTGCAAACACGTGCCATCCTTGTCATCACTATTTTCAATATCGTCAATATAAAAAGTAAAATTTTTACATTCGCCACATTCCAGAAAACAAGTACTACATACCTTTGAGTTGAATTAAAACCACTATCCATCAATATTGCAAAACAAGTGCAAAAAAGAAATTACTGACCAAGCAATAAATCGAAAGTCCTTAAAACGGCCAAGAACTCCGGAGGTTGAAGTATTACCTGACAAACATGTCTTGGTAGGTGGGTAATTAAAATTTTTAGGGTAATAAGAATGAACAAACAGGGTACACATATCCTATGTGGTGATATCCATATAGAATAATGACTTTTGAGATAATAAATAGATAAGATCAAACCAATGTATTGTAATTACTTTGAATAAACTAAAGGCTCACATGAACATGTATCGCTCATCTCATGATTGGTTCTATTCAATGTCATCAAAAGACCACCAATTCTTACTATTTATCAGTTCATCATATGTTACTGTTTCAATCTTTGATTGGATACAAACATAAAAATCATAAACTTTGAAGGGAACCACTCGATTACTGTGCCCATGTTTGGTTCCAGCTTGCCTGGTAGTTTCAGAGGAGAAGAATTTTGAATACATTTCGTATAGGGTCCATATAGTAAAGTATATTCCCTGCTGGTAACCATCTTGGATGAAATACAAACATAAATTAAATTTTGATGGGAGCTACCAAGGACTAATGTGACCAAGTTTGATTCCAACTGCTTGAGTAATTTCAGCCTAGATCTTTGAATGCATTTCCTATAGGGTCTTTATGTTAAAAAATAACAAAATGTATCCCGCTGGATTCCATCTTGGATGAGGTACAACCACAAATATCACAAACTATAAAAGGGACCTCCTGAGGACTAGTGTGGCCAAGTTTGGTTCCCATTGGCTAAGCGGTTTGAGAGGAGAATATCTTTGAATGTATTTCCCATAGGGTCTATATTAAACTATGTTCCCTGCTGGGGACAATCTTGGATGAGATGTAAACGTGCTGGACATATGTAAAAATTGTTGTTCTTGAAAAGCTTAACACTTTTGCCATCAAACTTAACCTTTATCTCAAACAGTCTTTGAAATAAAAGTAAAAACGTATAAAAATCGTGAAAATTCGAGGAAAAAGGGCAATAACTATTATGTGGGTCTTCAAATATTCTTCAAAATTGCAAGATATGTAGATCTTACTATGTTGACCTTTTTTTTATTAAACTTTTCTTGTATCTCCTACAATTTTTAATATATAAGACTAAAAGTAACAAAAATAGTAAATTTTACGGAAAAGGGGCAATAACTCCAAGACGGGTTATTCTTCAAAATTGCAGATTGGGTAGATCTGATCATGCTAATCATTTTTACTCTCTCCGATTAGTGATATCGGTATAGGTTATCGAGTTATTTGCAAAAAATGGCAATTTACCCCTATGATTTATTTTTAGTAATAGCAGCCATGTTGGTTTGCCTACGGACATGAAAATCACAAACTTGAAAAGGCATATCCTGGTGGTAATTCATATTAAGTTTGGTTAGTATTTGCTTAGAAGTTTCAGAGAAGGAGATCTATGAATAAAAGTTAACTACTGTGAATTAAGTTTCTGTATAGATTCAGTGGAAATGTTTTGTTTTATGCTAATTTTTCGAAAAGCGGGATTAAAAAGGTTAAAGATGTGTGGGATATACATGCCAATTCATTCAAAAATACAGGGGAAATATTTAATAAGCTATCAGATAAAAGGAATTGGATATCGCAATATAGTCGAATTAAATCAGCCTTTACGGAAGACATGATAAATAATCTCAAGTCAGATAATGTAACTATTAAGTCGAGTACACCGTTTAAAATTAAAAACAATTTACAATTTGTTAGGAATAAAACTGGTGTTGTCATGGAAACAGTGGATATAAAGTTAAAAGATATCCAGTGTTTTTATGGAAACTCTGTAATTCCAAACTGTCAGAATAAATGGGAATTATTATTTAATGATGAATTTAATTGGGAAAACATTTGGGTTAATTTAAATAAAAACTTTGGGAATAGGAAGGCAAAACAACTTCAGTTTAAGATTATTCACAATATAGTCTACACTGAAGAATTACTTCAAAAAATGAGAAAATCGAATGGTGCTTGTCATTTTTGTGGAGAAAGAGAAACTTTATTGCACCTTTTTGTAAAATGTAAATTAATTGATGAAGTTTGGTCTGATATTTTTCTAAAATTAAACACAGTCTGCGATAGCAGAGAACTTGATTATTTTCAGAAATTAGATAAGTTTTTAATTTTTGGAACAAGCATCCTGGACAAAAAAATTGATACAGAATTATTAATTATTGACACGATATTGGTAACCGTAAAATGGGCAATTTGGAAATGTAGAAATATTGTAAAATATCAAAGGAAACTAATCGCAAAAACGTCTATTATCCGTATGGCAGAAACTGAATTTCAATTTGTTATTAGCCATATGGGACAGAGGTCTGGTAATCAAATATTTTTCGATTACAATCGTTTATTTCTTTCATAAAAACACTAATCTGTTGCTAATTTCATGACTACAAATACATAAATATATATAATCTTTTATGTCTCTTAAACTGTGTTATTTACAATATATCTAAATATTTTATTACCTTGACTGGATCAATGAACATCTTTCGTCTTTTTATGTGACGACACACGATTAAGTATTTCACGGGATATCCGTGCACAGGTGTAGGGCTAGTTGAGGAAGGTATTNATTGTAAAATATCAAAGGAAACTAATCGCAAAAACGTCTATTATCCGTATGGCAGAAACTGAATTTCAATTTGTTATTAGCCATATGGGACAGAGGTCTGGTAATCAAATATTTTTCGATTACAATCGTTTATTTCTTTCATAAAAACACTAATCTGTTGCGAATTTCATGACTACAAATACATAAATATATAAGTTTCTGTATATGCGCATTTCAAGCATTTCAACAACTAATGTCTCCTCAGTTCAGAATCAAAACATTTGGAAATGAAAAAACCGAAATATGTGTTAAAGCTGATCTGTAAACAAAATTTCTTTTAAATCGGATTATGTTGAATTTCCCCGCCTCATATTTTCAGCCATTTTGAAAATGGCAGTCAGTGAATAATTCTCAACATCAGTTTTGAATTTGCGACATCAAAACCTACTTCGAGACCAAATTTCATTGATATCGGACAATGTTTAATTTTCCCGCCTTTTTTTGTCGACCATTCTATAAATGGCAGTCAACAACAATTTTCAACACCGGCTTTGAAGTAGAGACATTAATATCCACTTGAAAACCAAATTTCATTGAAATCCGACAATGTGGAACATTCCCGCTTTTTTTGGGCCATTTTGAAAATGGCCGTCAACGATCAATATTCAACATCAGTTTTGCTTGGTTTTACCATTAACACTGAATAAATTAACAATGGTTAATTAAAATTTACCATTAACAATGGTAAAACGAATCAATGGAACAACGCCTTTATTATTGCTCTCTATCTTAATGTGAACTCTTGTATTTGTAGAGATACTTTTATTGTATGCATTTATTCCATTTCTTTGATTTTAATAACTGCTACTTGGGAACATAGGTGTTTGCCTAAACGCACTTAGAGGGCAACGATCATCGAAATGACAATGGAATATTATGCAATTTCGTTTTGTATTTTAATGTATGTATAAAATCAGCTGAGTAATATGAGACCGCCATGTTGTACCTCTATCAGTTTTGTGCTATCCACCTCCAGTATACCCCGTATGGAATTTCAAAATACGTTCTAGTTTTTTGCTCACCTGGCCTAAAAGGCAATGTGAGCTTTTGCCATCACTTTTCATCTATCGCCCGTTGTCCGTCCGTCAACAATTTCAAAAATCTTCCCTTCAGAAACCACTAAGCCAAAGGTAACCAAACTTGTCTTGAATCATCACAAGGGTATGGCTTTTCACAATTGTTTTCAGTTAGTCGGCCAGTCAAACAAGATAGCCGCCACTGCTAAAGACAAAACATGCGGTAAATTGCAGTTTTTGCCCAATAACTTGAAAACCGTTCGCCTCGTTATAGAACATTGTCATAGTTACCTAATTTTGCCTGGATGCTTACCTACTATCAAAAATGCATGCATATGCAAGGTTACAAGAACTTACCATGTACAGTTAATGAGATATGAACTCAGATGAATACATTAATATAAGTTAATCATGCATAAAATTTAGGTTAAAATTACATAATTTTGTCTGAATGCTGACCTACCATCAGATATGTATGCACATACACATGCAAGATGATCCTACTATATACAGTACCTGAGATCTGAACTCGGACGTTAATTGAATGCAAGTCACTCAAGCGGAAAATATATGTCAAAGTCACGTTGACTGAGATCTGAACTCGGACGTAAACTTGAATGTAAGTCACTCAAGAGGAAAATGAAGGTCAAAGTGACAAAATTTTGCATGGATACTGACCTTCCATCAGAGATGCATGCATATGCATGGTTAGATGATCCTACTATGTATAGTTACTGAAATATGAACTTGGACAAGCCACCCAAGCGGAAACTATAGGTCAGAGAGACCTTTTTTCTTTTAGGCTGTGAGTCAACCAAAGATGCACCTGCATGCAAAGTTTGATAACCCTACCCTGCATACTTACTAAGAAATATACCTAAATGCGGACGCGGAGGGTACTCCAATAGTCCGCCGATTTCAAAATCCGGCATGGTTAATAATGATCAGCATGATGAGATCTACCTACCCTGCAATTTTGAAGAATATCTGAAAAAGCTGTCCTGGAGTTATAGCCCTTTTTCCACAAAATTTACATTTTTTTTCATGTTTTATTTTTTATTTCAAAAACTGTAAGAGATAGAGGTCAAGTGTAAATTGCAAGTATGTTTAGCATATCAAAATCTACCCACCCTGCAATTTTGAAGAAAATCCAAATACCCTTGTAGGAGTAATTGCCCTTTTTTAAACTAGTTTTCAAAATTTTCATAATCTTCGTCTTTTATTTCCATAAACTATAGAAGATAAAGGTGAAGTGTGAATTGATAAAATGTTTGCCATGCTGTGGCGACTTCAAAACTGGTGTTGAAAATTTCTCGTTGACGGCCATTTTCAAAATGGCCGCCATAAAGGCGTGGATATTCAACATTGTCCGATTTCAATAAAATTTTGTTTCTAAGTTTATATTGATGTCGCTACTTCAGAGATATGTTGTGTTTCTGTTTCTTTGTTGTTTCCGAAGTTGCCATTGTCCTGTCCTTTGATTATTCGTTTTGGATTGACGGCTCGGTTCTCAGTTACTTTCACAGCTTATTCGTTACACGTGACCGCCTTATTAATCAAGGCATCGACTAATTCCGTCTCATACGATCACGATAAAAGCTCTGAAATAGCAATCAGTCCCTTGTGGAAAATTTTGAAGTTTCGGTCCTAACACTGATTCAAGATTCTTTCTTTACTTAATACTGGGATGATCATTTCTTTTAACTTTCTACGACCTTTCAATGGCAATTGCTGTTGAGTGACCGCCGCACCTTTCCACAATGGAAAGGGAGTTTGGCTAGCTATTAAACCGGTTTAACCCAATATTTCTTTTGAAATGCCTCTACCAATGCAGGACCATTGCGGTTTACAATTTTGCCGGTGGTTGCCACCTTATTTGTCTTTTTGTCTCAAAGACTCCGACTCTTGACCACTCTGTTTGGTAATTTTGTTATTAACCCCATTAAAAGATTAATAATAGGAAATACATGTCACTTCCTAATGTAATACGAAATCCATATAGCAACTCCCTGAAGATATAAATCACCGCATTTCAATGTATCCAAAATGTCACATATTTAGCGTAAGTTTATGATAATTATGTCGCCCCAGACGTAGTCGGGACGAGATATTGTTTTTGGTTTTTTTTTTTGTTATTATTTTTCATTATTTTTCATAATTCCTTCTTTCTTTCTTCCAAATATTTTTGTTCGGCTATTATCTAAAAGATGCCTGGACGGATTTCATTCATACTTGGCACAAAGTTGGACCACCATAAGGAGATGTGCATGCATTAACAGAATTGTTCAAAATGGCCGCCATTTCCAAGATGGCGGCCAAAATACGTCAAAATTTCAACTTTGTCCGATTTCAACGACAATTGATTTCTAGGTAGATATTGATGCTGCGAACAAGATGGAAACATCAAATTGGCTGTCAGGGGCCAGATCAGCTATTGCTTGCAATTGCAAATCTAGTTTGATTTATGTTTTCCTTCAGTGACGTGATGGAATATAAGGACTGAATGCATTGTAAATATGCTACATACCTTTTGTTTTAACATAGCACCAATTCATTCATACACACCAAAGAAGATAAAAACCTCGGAATCCTCATGTTTTCACAGCACAACTACCACTATCATGCTCATTTTTTTTCTTGCTGAATCTATAAGAAAAGAAGATCTAACAACAGTATTGGTTAGAGAATTTGGTATGGATGGGTCATAAACGCGCTGAAGCACTATACTGATATAAGTTGTCGAAATAATCATATGAAGAAAAAAAATAAAGAAATGCTGGTATTTTGTTTTTGTTTTTGAAATGTAAGTGTGAGTTTCTACCCGTCAATACTGCAATGGAATGGTTTGATCCATTATATCTATTGATTTTTCTGTTCCTAGTCACGACTATCGTGATTTACAATTTATTTTTCCGGAATAGTTTCACATCTTGTCTTTTTGCCCTGTGGATTCTGTGCAAATCTGTTCGGAAATTTGTTTTTACCCTTGTTTGTATCTAGGTGCATTTTTTTGTTACTATGTATTTTTCAATTATTTTGTATTTTTTAATTTGTCGTCAAATTAATTTTGATATTAATAATATTCATCTTTAGTGCTGCTGATGAGGAATTAATTTCCGAAATGGCAACACAGCTCATTAAAATTATTGCAGTTGGGGTTATCATATGTGTTATGGTCTCATGTTCATTTACAGCGATGGAAACGTTCAACATTCCCAAAATAGCGCTCATCGTGTGAATCGTGTGCGTTCATCGTGTAGATCGTTTGCGTTCATCGTGTAAATCGGGTGCGCTCATCGTGTATCGTGTATCATGTAACGTGTAACGTTCATTGCGTGTATCGTGTAGCGTGCGTTTACTCGTTTCATTTAAATTCCGCATTTTATAGATAGGTTTACCAGTTTTTTGCAAAACACCGTTGTTTATTTATTGTTTTTTTCAACTCGAAGTGTTCCTTTTTAACAACCACCGATTTTACAAGAAGAAAATAAAATATTATCAGATTAAGTATCACGTCTGGCAATTTTTTGTCACAAAAACATTTATTGTTTAGGAACGTAAACCTTTATTTAATCAAATCCATTCAATTCTATATTAACCTGTTCAATAAAGTCTAATCAGATTAACTTATTATATCTATGGTTAAATCATAGGAAGTTCAAGTATTGCAGACACCGATATAATATAAAATAGAGAAAAACTGCCCCTTCCTTTATATTTATGGTAAAATTATATGACATTTTAGTATTGCAGACACCGGTATAATATAAAATAGAACCATAATATAAAATGGATAAAAAGTGCCCTATTTTTAATATTTTATGGTTAAATTCTATCAAGTTATAGTATTGCGAACACCGGTATAATATTAAATAGAGAAAAAGTACCCTATCTTTGATATTTATGGTTAAATTCTATCAAGTTATAGTATTGCGGACACCAGTATGATATAAAATGGAGAAAAAGTGCCCTATCTTTTAAATTTATGGTTAAATTCTATCAAGTTATAGTATTCCGGACACTGGTATAATATAAAATAGAGAAAAAGTGCCCTACCATTTATATTTATGGTTAAATTCTTTCAAGTTTTAGTATTGCGGACACCGGTATAATATAGAATAGAGAAAAAGTGCCCTATCATTTATATTTATGGTTAAATTCTTTCAAGTTTTAGTATTGCGGACACCGGTATAATATAAAATAGAGAAAAAATGCCCTATCTTTTATATTTATGTTTAAATTCTATCAAATTATAGTATTGCGGACACCGGTTTAATATAAAATAGAGAAAAGGTGCCCTATCTTTTATATATATGGTTAAATTCTATCAAGTTTTAGTATTGTGGATACTGGTATAATATGAAATAGAGAAAATGTGCCCTATCTTTTATATTTATGGTTAAATTATAGCAAGTTTTAGTATTCTGGACACTGGTATAAAATAAAATAGAGAAAATGTGTCCTTTCTTATATATTTATGTTGAAATTATAAGAAAATTTTAGTATGTGTAAATCTAATTTAAAAGTAAATCTTTTGTTAGGTTCATTACTACGGTATATATCAGGACTTTTTTATTTGACGTAAATTATTTTTTTGATTAAACATTGTTTATTTAATTTATTTATTTTTCTGACAAAATTACAACATTTTGTTTCGGCAAAAGTGGAGCTAGTTCCCGGGAGAAAGTTTGTAACACGCTATTTCATATGGAAAACCGACTACTAGTATTTTGTTTTGTCAAAATTAACATTGGTTTTATAGTTATGTATCACATTGTAAATTACCATTTTATTTATGCTGTGAAATTTAGAATTTTTCATTTCGAGTTCGTTTCATGAAAATATATAAGATTTTTTAACCGACACGGTGCACGTTACACGGTACACGGTACACGATACACGATACACGATTGAGAACTTTCTGTATCATTCATCGTGCGAATCGTGTGCGCTCAACGTGTGAACCGTGTGCGTTCATCGTGTGAATCGTGTGCGTGTGGTAGGGAATGTTAAACGTTTCCATCGCTGTACCCAATATCCTTTCGTAAAATATTTAAATGATATTCATGATTAATAGCCATTCCCTGTAAGCACATACACTTTTTTGTAAGGCATGGTAGTGAAATTCTCTGATATTTCTTTCACACTACCATGTATATGTTAGAAACTTTTTCTGATATATGGCAAAAGTCAGGTATGTGTGCAAATTTTTCCATTTTGATATTCTTAACCCGGAATATGTTTGTTCTGTGGGTGGATGTATTGACAAAAAATATTCATTTTAATAGTATACCTATTCTCATGTAAAATGACTTTGTACACCTTTCGATTTCTGAATTTCCAATGTTTTGATTCAATCTGCACTGATGAGACATAAGTTGTCGAAATGGCCATATACAGAAAGTAAATGTAAAGTAACTTTGGTATTTTAACATTTTTTAAAAGTTAAGGGAATGACTGCCATTACCGTGGTTACAAATATTGCTATTCCGTAAATTTTCTTTGCACGTTAGTAGATTGCACAATTCTACTTATAAATGTTTGGTAAATATTGCATATTAATATGCATTGGTCTCTGTTAACCATGTAGCAAAGAAAACATATGACATCTAACCTTAACCTTTCGAGTTTTTGTTTTTGTTTTTGTTTTTGTTTGTTTTTTTGTTGTTTTTTTTCAAAATCACATCCTCTTAAATGATTTTCCAGTTAAAATAGAGATTTCGTAAATCTTTCTGATTTGTTAGTAACCTCTTATGGCACAAGGTTTGATACACCTTGTATATGGGAACATAATAACTAAATAATGCATCACAACTCACGAATAACCTTTGACCTTGAACTTTGACTTTCTTAACAAATATTCATTTTATGACATTTTCTTTTAGTTGCAAAAGTTGTTTTCCTTTGACATTTTTGATAAAGTTTTTACATCAACTTATCTCTGTATGATGGGATTCATTGCAAAACTGAAAACACTTGACCTTGAAATTGACTTCAAGGTCATCCAGATTTTCAACTGACTAAATTGCTGTGTGGACTGTTTTAATATAATATTGGATATTGATTTAATGTTTGAGAATGCTACAACGTCACCAAAAGGCACTTCTTCGATAATTGATTATGACCTTTGACCTTGAAAATCTATCTTATGAACACAGCATATAGTTTGTTAATAAGTAAAATGACCATGTTTTTTGCCATTGCAACCACCTTAGCAATCTTGATCCCCACAATATTTTTGAATTTTTCAAAAGAGGAATGCCTAGACCTTTCATTGTAAATAACACTTTATTTCTACGTGGTATGTTTTGATAAAATGGACTTTTCTTAAACTGAACGCCCGTTGCCATGGCAACCATACGCCAGTTAAATGAAGTCAAGTTCATTTTTACATCACAGTGGAAAGTTAAGGTTGTTTAACAGAGTATTGGGTAAATCTGGGACCATATATCGGCAAACGAATATCGAAGCAAGAACGAGGAAAGGGGAAATTCTAAATTCATAAATCCAAAATCACGGCAATTCAAAGCACCACGAATTGAGACAGTATGACAAAGACATAACAAACAAACAAAAATGGACAAAACGCCACAAAACTAAACCACTAGCAGTGTGAACCCCTATAAAAACTGAGGTATCATCAGGTTTTCCGGAAGGATAAGCATGATCTACTCCACGCGTGGCAACCGTCAGATTGCCGGTGAAAAGTCCGATTTTGTCACAGTCGGTTTTAGTTAATCCGGTAACAAACTCTGGATCTACCGAAAGATATCCGTTCTCCTTTGTGAAACAGAAACATTGTAATGGTCTGTCAAATCGTGGTGACGACCGTAAAACTTCTGAAGTGACAATTGCAACAGTGACTGAACATACCCTTGATGTATAAGTTTTTGAGACACTAATTTCGCTCTGTTGACAAAATCGTTGTACAAACTACAGGCACGGCAATAGCGAATGAGTTGTGAAATGTACACGCCATATACCGGAGAAGTGGGAATATTACTGCTCAAAAACGGGAAGTTCACTATTGGAAAGTCGAAGTCATCACGCTTGTCGTAAAGTTTTGTTTTCAGACGTCCAGAGTTGTCAATGTAGAGGTATAGGTCCAGGTATGGTGCTGATGATGATGTATAAGTGGTCTCTTTAATTTCGAAATCATTTGGTTATATAAGATGAAGGTTGTCCTTAAATTGAGGATTGTTCAATGAAAGAACATCATCTATATAATGTACCAGACCTCCGTATAAAAGTTCTTACAGAGAATGGCTATTAAATGCTAACTATGTAAATAATATTTGTCATCGCATTTACTTAACACCTCTTCTTTCATTTCAAAAAATGTATCAGTCTATTCTATAACAAACTTTTATGTCTCGCTACTCGAATGATATTTTGAAGGTATCATTGTTGCTCCAATCCAGTGCCATATTTAATACAGAGTTTTTGTAAACAGTGTTTCTTTTCACATTTAGTACGTCTTGACATCAGACTGTGACAATTAAGTTGAAACTGCAATAATAAAAATTTTACAGCTACAAATACGTTATGTAAGGTTGTAGGATCAAAAACTAAACAAAACTTGTCGAAATCTATGTCAAATGAAAACCAAACATTTTGAATTGGTTTGTGTAATTTGTTACTCATTTTGGTCGGAAAGAAGCGTTCAATAGATCCTCACAATTGATAATCAATAATGTTGCCCCATAGAAGTGAATTTCTGTAAAAGTCTAGCTCAGTTGCAAAATACTTGTAATTGTGTGTATAAAAGATTAGATGACTGAGATACTTTGTATAAATAAAGAGAATTCTTCTTTTTATTTTTGATGCGCAGATGTACACGAATAATGTTTTATATTATTACAACATGCATCTCTTTCAAAAACCATTTTGAATGGAACAGTACAGGTTTAATTCATTAATCCCTCCTTTATTTTCATTGTCTTTTTTTAAATTTATATCATTTTTTTTTTCATTTATTTTCTTTCAATTATTTTTTTGTTGTTTTCTTTTTTTCAAAAATTTTCAAATGCATTAGCTATATTTTCCATATGTTCCCTTGTATTAGCCTTCGACCCACACCAGACGTCATGCAACGTCTTTGGAATTAGTATGCCAGTTCCTGGCTTATGCCTTAGACAATTTCATGAAAAAATCCCTACAAATAAGGGCTGGTCCCTTTTTAACCTACATCATATTTTGAAAATTGCTGTATACCCAGAAACCGGTTTAACCCTACCGCTGGCTTTTGCTAGTACCAAGTCCAGCTATCCCGAGTTCCTATCGTTGTTTATTTGTGTTTATCCGTTGTAGTTCCTTAACAGATTATGGCATGTAATCATAATTTTCAGCCATTGTAGATGTTTCCTGTTGTCCTCTTTATTTCATTGCTAACTTTTCAAATTGAGCGATAAATACATTCAGGCTATCAACGATCAATAGAATCTTTTTACAAAAATACCTAAAACAAATATTGTTGAATTATTAAAGTTCTACGACAATACATGTAATTACTGTAAAGGGACAAGGTGCGATAAGGGGTTGATTTGGCCCAAGATTTCAATGAAGTTGCCCCTCAAGACTTTTTGCATGTTCGTTTCAAAGTTGAGATCCCAATTACAGAAAAAAATTACAACCAATGACGCAACAATAGGAACAGTTCTGACATCGTGAAAATGCTACTTTTTGAATGTTTACATAGAAATATGCCGATCTTAGCCCTGTTTTTATAAGCGGAAATATCGACCGCATTCAAGAACAAATTAGATAATTTACGAACTTGCCGAAATTCTATGTCAAATGTTGCCCCATAAAAGTGAATTGCTGTTAAAAGTCAAGCTCAGTTGCATAATACTTGTGATTGTGTGTATGTAAGATGTTAATTGAATAAAAAGACCCATTCAAGAACCAATTGTGGCTATGACGGCTATGACGATCTTAATTGTGCTTCTCAAAATCTTGTGTACGGTATAGAATACAATCTATTTGGCCTTATATATGTAGGAGAAACAAAAGTGAGACTTAACGAACTCATGAATGGACATAGATCAGGAATCAGCACAATGAAATTTCCTACCGTTTATCAACATTTTAATCAACCTAATCATTCTATTCTCTCCATGAAAGTTCGCATTCTAGAAAACATTTACCGCCCTAGTAACAACCCTAACCTTAGTATACCTCTTCGTAGACAAAAAGAAAAAATACTGGATACGTTGTCGTATGAGATTTTTAAGTTTATGAAAACTGCAAGTTCCATTTCCGGTTTTTGTCATATACTTGCAGATTTCATACGGGGGTTTATGAGATTTTAAAGTCTATGAGATTTTATGGTCAGAATAAATCTGTAAGCATAAGGTTTTAAAGTCAAAATGACAATTTTATGACCCAACCTTACCACTGATAGTCATAAATGATCATGATTATTAGTCGCAATTATTTTCACAGCCATGAAATCTGCAAGCATAAGGTCAGAACAACATTGAATACAGATAGCCATAAATGATCATGATTATTAATCGCAATTATTTTCACACCCATGAAATCTGCAAGCATAAGGTCAGAACAACATTTTATGACAAAATCTGACCACAGATAGCCATAAATGATTATATATATTAATAACAACTATTTTCACACCTATCAAATCTGCAAGCATAGGGTCATAATGATATTTTTAGACCCAACCTGACCAGAGATAGCCATAAATGATCATAATTATTAATTGTACATGTGCGACTATTTTCATAGCCATGAAATCTGCAAGTATAGGGCCAGAATGATTCTAATGACCCAACCTGACCACAGATAGCCATAAATGGTCATAATTTTCAATCGAAACTATTATCACACCCATGAAATCTGCGAGCATAGGGTCATAATGATATTTTTAGACCCAACCTGACCAGAGATAGCCATAAATGATCATAATTATAAATCGCAACTATTTTCATAGCCATGAAATCTGCAAGCATAGGGTCAGAATGATTTTCAATGACCCAACCTGACCACAGATAGCCAAAAATGGTCATAAATATTAATTGCAACTATTCCCACACCCATTAAATTTGTAAGAATAAGGTCAGGATGACATTTTATGCCCCAACCAACTTACAAATAACAATATATGGTCAGAATATTTTACCATAGCTATAAAATTTGCAAGCCTTAAGTAAATCAACCCATATAACCGTTGAGGATTATTATTTTTCATTTCATTTAACAAGGCCAAAAGTTTGAGCCATATTTGACATATTTCCAACAGCAATTGATTTGTTAGGTATATTATCCAAATTATTTTGGCCATTATTTTCTGACTGTTTTAGTTGACCAAACGGTCATCAGGCTTAATATATTTCTTTATGCAATGCAATCGTTTTCTTTTCAGTTTTTTCGCTTTTAAATTGAAATATTTAAATCCTACAATCCATTCTCCCTAAATTTAATAATCACGCTTCACCTGTTCATGCAGAATCTGCATGGGACTAATATAATCATATAACTATTAGTCTCAGGCTGAATTAAAAGGCTCAAAATGAAGGATGCTTCAAACAAACCCACATTGATGTTTGTTGACAATCCCGCACCCAGAAAAAGGAAGACATGGATGTAGCGTTGCTCGACAATTAGCACAGAATTCCGCTTAAACCGGTGCTAGGGGCCGTCTTGAACTTACTGTGAGGTATGAGCAAAGCTCATTGTTGAAGGCTTCATGGTGACTTCAAGATGAAGAACAACAATAAAAGCTTTGTTTGTTCCTTTGCTTGTTTTTACCATGTATTTGTAGAGACTTTGTCTCATGTGCATTTACTCCATATCCTTTTATTCACCGTTGATAAAGTAACTATGGAAATACAAAAGTTCTGTAAGCCTATACATGACTTAAGTGCATTTTCATTTTAATGATGAAATCACGACTAACAACCGTACTTTCAGTTTCGCTAGAGTACAATTAGTTACATACATAGTTTAATCAGTAAGAAAATTAAGACCAACAGTGCTTATTGTGATTGAGAAAATGTAATGTTTCGCAAAATAATATGATATGTCACATCACAGTTTGAATAAACTGAGGTATTCCGCACATTTCCTAATTCCGGAACTTGCAATTCTCATACCGGAAGGTAACACGGCAAAAACCGGAAACGGAACTTAAAATTTTCATAGACTATAAAATCTCCTACGACAACGTAAATTAGGAACTGCAATACCATATGGTTGCAATGACCAAATTGATAGTATAGGTAATCTATCTAGCCCTAAATGCAAGGATATAAATGTGATGCGTATTTTTGACAATAACCCTAGACGTAACTGAAGTCATGGCCATCGCCATTATACATCGCAAAGTCTTCATGATGTATATATAAAAGGTGTACTTCCTTTTGTTTGCAAACATCTGGGACTGCATTACATTCGCACAAAACTATACTCGTTGCCACTTACTAAATTGAATGCACTGTGTAAAGAATCTTTAGAAAATTTTGTTATTGAGCCATTCTCACCTTTATACAAATTAGACGCATTTATCCTTGATATTTGTCAACAAAGATTATTCCAAACTGTGAAAGAACACGCAAATGTAGAGGAACACCTATCAGTTGTTCCAATCATCTCGAATACCAATACTTCACCGATAGCATCTAAAATTTTCAACCATAAACGTGTATTGCAGAGCCTTACCACCGACGACCTCAAGTCTAAACCACCCGATTGTTCATGTTTAAATTCACCTTACAGATATAGTCCCTGTAGTAACGTCATAATTGGAGACTTGAGGATCATCGAAACTCCGTCTCCCTGAAATATCCTTGTAAAGGGACCCGAATTCCATGAACCACGATCCATCAACTAGGAGCATAATTTTAAACTCCTTATGGATGCTGTAGAGGACTATGCCAGAAAATAGATTAAACGTGAACAAGTCAGCTACGAGGGTCAATGAAAAATAAAGAATCACCCATTTTCAGAATCCGTGTCCTCCGTTCAGGACAAATATGTTGTTGTTCCGACAGATAAGGCCCCTAAAAACTTCATTTTTATATTTAAAAATCATGACATCAAATGTTTAAAGAAAGAACTAGGCATTGGTAACTCCCAGGGTATAAACCTAAAACAGCTACTACTCTGTATAAGGGGGAGATATTACAGAACCATAAATCTGTTTTGCTTTCCTTCGGGATTTCAACCAAATCTGAAGACGCCGATCCCCCTTCCTTCTACTGGGTACCAAAATTACACAAATGCCCAAACAAACAACGATACATCGCTGGATCTGCAAACTATTCTACAAAACTTCTTTCTAAGCTTTAAGCCTCTATCTTGACAGCCGTAAAAGAGGGCCTTCAAAAATTCTGTGATACTAGCTTTTCAAGAAGTTGTGTAAATGAAATGTGGATATTTAAAAAAAACTCTAAAGATCTGCTTGACATCCTAAAATTAAGATCATTATCACATTGTAATAGCATTAAAGCTTTTGACTTCTCCACACTTTATACTGCCATTCCTCATGAACAACTGGAATCTCGACTGAAAGATATTATTCATAGATGTTCCGCCCGTAGGAACGGCGAACGAAGATATAAGTACACTGTCATAGGCAGGGAACAATATGAAAAAGAAAGGAAATGGGGTAAATGTCATGGATACAACATCCCATATCCAGGTTAAAATGACCCAAAACAAAACATCTAGGGGTCACCATATGGTCTTCAACACAGTGAGGAACCTCACACCATATAGTAAGCCCTAAATGGCCCGGAAAGGTAAAAAAGTGAATGAATCAATGGAAATAAACCACATCCAATAACCCAAATATCAAGAAACTAAAATTTTATAAGAAGACCGTGCTGGCGGCCATTTTTGTTATCGGATCAGAACGAAATGAGCAATCTTTGTTAAGGACCTTTAGTACATCATTCCTGTAAAGTTTGGTTGAATTTGCTTCAGCGGTTTCAAAGAGAGGAGAAAATGTGAATTTTCCCATAGGGTCCATTCCGTGCTGGCGGCCATGTTTTTTATCGGATTGGAACAAAATGAGCAATCTTTGTAAAGGACCTTCCATACATCATTCCTGTAAAGTTTGGTTGAATTTGCTTCAGT
>MJUU01070706.1:97298-108787 GCA_002080025.1 Modiolus philippinarum
ACTGACCCTTCGGGTCAGGTGAGCTAAAAATCAAACTAGAAAAAAGTCCAACTTATCAAGACGAGTACCCTTACAATGAAGTACATAAAACATGAAGACAATACACACATGTACTGTCCGGACAAATGCTCGCAGTCACTGACAGCTAGCTAAGGACATAATTTCCGTTGACTATGATATCAAGCCTTCTTACATATGAAATTTCAACTGAAATACTTCTAAATAGATTTGGTATAACAACATCATCAATTATGAAAGGAGAACATGATATTGTGCAATGCCAAATACTGCCAATATGAAAATATGTTTAAATTTAGTTATGGTGTAAAGCATTTAGGAGATGATCAACATTTTTGCAAACAAAAACCAGAGGTAAAGATTTAACCACAATGATGTATGCTGCAAAGCATACTTTGTGAAATACGACTCAGAATCACAGAAAAAATGCACAGAGGAAGAACTGATGAAAATGTTAAAGTTTCTGATCGACAATATATTTGTCCAGTTTGGAAGATTTGTTTTCCAACAGACCATCTCAATTCCAATAGGCGCAAACTGCCCCTCTTGAGCCGACCTGTTTCTCCACTCGTATGAAGCTGAGTTCATTGAAGGACTTCTTCAAAATAAAGACAAAAAACTGGCTCAGTCCTTTAATTTCAGCTTCCGTTATATACTAGTAGATGATAATTTATCACTAAACAACCCTCCCTTTGGTGATTTTCTTCATCTTATTTACCTAAAAGAGCTTGAAATTAAGAATACTACATATAATTCTACATCGGCCGCTAATTGACCTTCATCTTGAAATTGACAACAGAGGTACACTACAAAGTAGGTTTATGACAAACGCGATGACTTCACTTTTCAAATAGTCAACTTCCCTTTTCTTTGTAGCAACATTCCAAAAGCACCAGCATATGGAGTTTACATATCACACTCAAGGGCTTATGGTCGATAAAGTGACTTCCTCGATAGAGCTCAGTTTCTTTCAAGTATACTACTAGTTTAACCCCGCCGCAGCAGGTTTGCGCCTGTCCTAAGTCAGGAAATTAATTAAGCCTTTGTGTGTCTTGCCTTTTTTCTAGTTAGTTTACTTTATGTCTATAGGAGTCTAGGATGATGTTTATTTCGCTGAACTTGATTACTCTTTATTCAGGGGCCGACTCCGACCTACCGTTGGGTGTGGGGTTTTCTCACCGTTCATTGAAGATCTTATGGTGGCTTTGAGTTGTTATTACTCCACTTTGGGTCGTTGTCTCTTTGACACATTCCCTGTTTCCCTTCTTTTTTTACTTAAGCAAGGGTTCATTTTAAGTCATCACTACAGAAGTTTTACAATCGACATCACAATCTTGTGGATCGCTATGGGATATCTGTTTCACAGACGACAACAGATCTTTCCCTTTACAACTAAAGTTTGCTTTTCCTCTACCGGATTTAACTTTACTTCCGGAGTTGACATGTTCAAACCGGTGGTGTCTTATGAGAAGCAGGAGATGTTTACTCTACCGGTACACCTGATCTCACCCATCGTTTTTATTGGGTCTGTGTTGTTCATTTGTATGTGTGTCCTCATTTTTCTATTTTGTCCTGTACTCAAGTGGTGTCCTTGTTTCTTCGTGTTTCCGATGTTGCCGTTGTCCATGGATTTTTTCGTTCTTTTGACTGACGGTTCGGTTCTCACTTACTTAATAAGTACAAATGAATTGAACCTCTCATATAAATATTTTTGTTGTTCTTATATGCCCTTATATTTCTTATACAGAGAAAGTAGTCAAAATTGGTCAAATTTGTCATTTTTCGACAAAATGTTAAATTTGTCCCTTCTTCTGAAACCAAAAACTCAGTAATCATTCATCAGTATTTGAGAAATATTACTGTTTGTGAATTCAATCAAATTCATTTTCAGGCCACATAAGGCCTCTACTCCTTTTTGTTCTGCAGTAATGATTGGTTTGATTAAATAGAATTAAAAAAAATCTTCAGCTCTCAAGTTTGCGTGGAATGTTTCAAGATGATGATCTTGTTGAACCTTAGTTTGAATATCACTCTAGGCTAGCATTTTCTATTTGGTTACACAAAATGTAATTATAACAACAAACAGGGTTCAAAAAGTTTCTCCTCCCTTCCTCTCTCAATGTGCAATAATCTGCTAAGTTGTAAAATATAACTTACAATTTGTAATGAGATAACTGGTAATTTGTAAAATGTTACTTGCAATTTGTAATATGATAATTGGTAATGTGTGAAATATTACTTACGATTTGTACTAAGATAACTGTAAAATATCGTGTTCTTATTCAGCCAGGAATTCGTATTTAAACACAACTCTGTTTGACTTGCATAGCTTATCACTTCATTGTATTTTTATCTATAAGGTTAACTTTAATTGCATATTAAACCCGTTATTAAATCTCTATTACCGTTAACGTCTGATTACACGATGTGTTACGTACGCGATTTAAATGTAAACTGTCACAACGGAAAAAATACAGGCATCTCCTGATATTTTCTTTCTTTTTTTCCTCATTCAGTATTGATGTCTTCTTATTTTAGCGGATCATACACTTTCACTACAATATCCAACTACGCATAAAATTAATCTTGTATATCAGACATGTTTTGTATTGTCAAAAGACTACAGGCTTGTTGAAATATGACATTTGTTTGCGTGAGGTTTAATATGATTATGAAACAACAATGTAGAAATCATCAAGAGATAAAACGATCGAAAAATCTTAAAAAGTACGATTTTCTTATCTTATATTTTGTAAAAATGTTTAAATGATAAAGAATGGTGCCAACATTACAGTTTCTTTATGTTGAATCTCTGTTTATCATACGGCCATTTTAACCATTTAGTCCTCATAAATACACATATATCAAACAATTTTGAAAGTCCATCCGGAGCACCTGATGTCAATCTTTTTTTAGAATGAGTTCATTGCTTATATTTTGAGTGTTGAAGTTACGGTGTTCGTTAATGAAATTATCTTGAAGAAGTCCACTGTGAAGAACTCTCTCTTATTGTCCTGCAAAATAAATCCACTATATGTCTTTTAAAAGTGAACATAATTAATATCTCAGTAAAACATGAGTCTATTACTGGATAGTTTTTTACTGGACAACACGTACCAAAACGTATCAACTTTAACAAAGTATTCAGCTTCGTTATGAGACGTGAGCATCCAACGATGATGATTAGTGATATTGTCTCATTTCACCCCGTTTATTTAATTTTTTTGATTAATTCGTTATTTCTGTGTTCTTTATATTTTCAAGCTCAAGCGCTTCGAAGGTAACTTCATCTCGAAATGTGCTCCTAAGTTCGAGGTATTGCTTTATTTATTGAATATTGACGGGTACCTCAGTGTTTTGTAAGACAACAGATAACTCTTTCTCTTCATTAAACTGTTTAACGACACATTTGACTCCATTCTCCAATCTTGTTAAATGTTTATGGTAATGTCCGGGATACTAGTATTTATTTCACTTAAGTTCAATTTTGTTCTGGCCTCTCCTCGGAAATAATTCAAAGTGAGAATATAAATAAGCAATGTACTGAATAATGAGACAATGAAAAGTGCAAAAGCAAGTCATGTATAAAGGATAATTTAGTGTGAGTAATTGTAAATAAACAATGAAAGGTTATGGAGAAAAGTCACATGAGGCAAAGTCTCTACAAAAGCATGGTAGTACCAAGCAATGAAATAACGCTTTTATTAATGTTCACCGTGAGGACTTCAAGAATTCTGTCTCACACCTCATAGTTAACCGTCAAGACGACCATTATCACCGGTTTGAGGGAATTCATTGTTAATTGTGGAACAAAGCAACATCCACATTTTTGAGCCCATGGATACGGGATCGTTAACTAACATAAAAGTAACTGGCAAAGTGCTCTCATAATCAATGTCACCCTTGCTAGACAAAATCACTAGTGAACAATTACCACATATACATGAAAATAACCAGGGTACACTCATCAATTCGATTTTAGAGGGTTTGACATTATCGAATAGTATAATAGAATGGGAACTATAAACAGATTGTCAGAATATCTTTTGGAAATTACTTAAAGTAATAAAATGCCAAAATTTGAAAGTTTTATAGTTTATGTATATCGACATGAAAAATCTCTCAACAACAAGTACACAATAACTGAAATATATATAGAGCATACATATTTTTAGAATCTGTTTCAGAGAAGTCTATTATTGTACCAAATCGTATTTTAAATCTTTTCCATACTAAGTGTCGCGTAGGGAGCATTTCTGCTGGGCCTTAGTTTAGACTAAGGTAGATTAGATTAAACCTATTTCATTGACTTTGGTACATTAGATAAGCAATGTATCTTATTCCCTACTTATTGCAATAACAAATTAGTTCGGTAATTTACATGTTAATTAAACATTTGATTACGAAAGGCATTCAGTTTATTCAGTATCATGAATATGCATGAATGATTCTGGTAAAATGGTAAACCAGTTCTTCTCATTGTTGTTATTCCGTGGTAAAGTTCTTTGCAGTTGCACAACGTTTTGAGAAGAATGTGCTTGAAGTTCCTGTGAAGCATTCCCTGTCATGGATGTCCAATAATAACCTAGAAATACAAAAGTAAAACCTATGAACTAACATTAACATATAATAATAAACTTATGATGAGAAAGTATTATACTAGTTGTGAACAAAACGGTGTTCTTTACCTATTTACCCTCGAAAAGTCCCAAATTCAGAAATGGAATCTGGAAATTTACATCTTTAGCCCTGTTGTTTACACCTACACCAATATCAAATAGAACAAAGTTTATCCTACCTTTAAAGAATAAAGGCAAAACATTTTTCAGAAAAGAACCAAAACCTTTGGTCCAGAAATATGAGAGTTTTTTTACAAGTGTAAGGATATTATAAAATTAGTTTTTTGCATCAAGTTAATAGCTACAGATCAATATGACACCAGCCGCGTCTAGTTCTAGGTTTTACATCGTGTATGGATGATTTACCACAGTGTATGCTGCTTTATTTGCCTCAGTACTATTAACTATTTGCTTATCTAACTTATTTCAGATCGACAGGAGATTACTTAAAACTTACAAGATATGGTTGTGGAACGCTGAATTGTCAAGAGGAATGTTCTCATTATTCACTTTGGGTAACTAGAGGGTCAGGGGAAAATGAATACGTATTCGTATTTCATTCTGCCAACTGATAGTAGGGTGCCCAAGGTCCAAAAAGATGAATTGTTTTCGAGTTTGGGTTAACAGAATCACACACGGCTAATTTTCGTTTTAAATGAAATAACAACTATTAAGATTTATAATTTTTGCTGTCGTAGATAGTTCATGTGGTCATGATTTCTATAAATGCTCAATTTTTAAGGGTACCCTATAACATAGATTAAGATATGGTATCATTAAAGTTATAGAAAATAGTAGAATCCTCAAATATGCTAATAAAAATCTGTTTATATTGAAGTCTAGACCTGAAATATTTATTTTAACCATCAATGCAAGTTATTTTTGATTGTTCATCGGTATTTTTGCCGGGGTAAATTTGAGTCTAAATAAACGACAATTTCATTGAATGTGAGTTAACTATGCCTTATTTCCGAAATATTCTTATTTGATTGGAAATACCAATGCAAAATATACAAATGTTCCATAAATATTGGATCAAATGTCGACCGTTACAGAGAAATAAACAAATATTTGAGTAAAACCTCAAACTTTCAAATGATGGGCCGATCCTCCAGTTGGTAATTTGCCTGATAGTTTACAACGCGACTCTATTGATTCTTTCTGAAAAGTACTTGTCAAACCTAGGTCTAGTAAAATTACGTAAATCTAATGACATAATTACGTTGCTTGCGTTTTTAATTTCCAAGCACGTGTATTCATTTTCACGTTTTAAATGACATTTTCATACCTTTTTCGGATAATATAATAGGGTTATGTTTCAGTTGCATCGGTCTAACCAAGTTTTATATCAGTATGTGTTTTTTGACGAAAATTGATTTAGTTATACCAATATCAAAAATAGGATTTATTTCAAATAAAAATTTGTTAATTGTTAAGAAGTTAGACTTAAAATTAAATTTAAGTTTTACTCTAAAGAATCGTCTTATAAAAGTTATACATTTTCAGTTATTTTTACCTGAAATAACCTCTTATATTATGCAGGTGCAAATATGAAAAATGACGGACCTTTAAAACAAAATGCCAATTTTGAATCTTGTTGAATAAAGACAAAAGACAAATCATTATAAAAAGTAAAACCTACGAGTTCTTGTCACAAGAAAAATATGAAAGTCGTATTTCTTGCACGTATGTCGTTTTTTCAGACTGTTAATGCTTTATACATATGTTTTTGTTTTTATTTCAGCGTTTTGTCGATATCAAATGTCATTTTTTTTTATTTGTCGCTTTTAACATGGCTCTGGACATTCATTTAATGCAATTGCCACGTCATTTGTTAATTCTGTATTCTACTCATTCTTTTCAAAATACACGTATATACGCTTTATAACTTTATCTACATATTGTTGTGAATGCAAAAGGTCGAAGTCACAAACTGATGGAAAGACCTTGCATTAAGAAAATGTAAAATAAGAAACCCATTTCACGTGTTGCCATTGCAGATATCGACAAAGGATATGCAGTAAATACACATGAGACAAGTTCTCTTCAAATACATGGTTAAACCAAGCAATAAATGAAACAACGCCTTTATTGTGGTTTTATTCATCTTGAAACAAATATGAGGTCTTCGAAAGTACACCATAACTGAAATATAAATAGACAGCATACATCTCTCACATGGAAAATCTCTTTACATGCATTTATACCAACTTTGAATGTATTACTTTGACCAGGTTCTAAACGAGAGTTTTCACTTAGTCCCAATCTATCCTTCGAAACGGCTTGCAATATACACCAAAAACATATTCTGCAAATAAACCATTCAAAGCATGAATATTCCTAATCAAATACTGAACAAGTGTTATTACCTTTGTGCTTTGTGCTAATCCGTAACTGAAAATCTAAGTTCAATGTAGGAACTCTTTCGAAACAAATATGAATTACTCCATGCAACACGTAACTGAGATAAACAAATAGAACTTCGGGTAATACAAGTAACAAACGAAAAAATTAGGTCTCCAACAATGAGTGCTCAGTCTCATTGTCAGTTCAAAATGGTCCCCATCACCGTCAAACGGAATTCCTTTTTGCTTAATGTGCCGACTAATCATCAACGATGCAACAAACTAATCCTGCTGGTCACGTTATTATAGGGGATTGACAATTCATTTGACAACCCCACATACAAACTGTCCACCATACCAGGGGAGGACATAATAAACAATCACAAATCAGTATTGTCTTCCTTGTATCTACTGGGTACCTACATTACATAAATGTCCTTCATAAAAGTCATACTTCATAAAAGTCATACTGCCATATTTGATTTTGACCAGCAGGAGCGTACATAAATGGGGAAGAGAGACAAGAACAATCAGGTGGTTTTGATTTGAAGTCATCAATTTGGACATCCCGCAATACCCGTTTGCGATTGAAGATTTTAGTTGCAATTGGTTTTGTATAATGTCTAAGATATAAGAGGAAGAACTGTTTGGTCTTTAAAGTATGGTAGTATTTTGGCGGTAATACGTTTATTATGAAGAATATTGCCAAGATTGATGACATCTAAGCCCTTGTTTGTAAATTTGAGTTTTAAGAATGAGCGACTTTCTTGTTCATTAGCAGATGTGCAAACATGTTTATGGTGGCTTTGAGTTGTTAACTCCCCTTTGGGTCGTTGTCTCTTTGACACATTCTCCGTTTCCCTTTTTTTTTCTATTAAATAGTCTGTGATGAGCAATATTTAGGACAATTGCAGTTATTTTGTATTCATGTGACGATGGATCTGTCACAAAAGAGTTTAAACAAATTTTATAAAATGAATGTAATTTTGAATGGGGTTAAAAATATAGCTTTGTGCATATGTGATGAATACCTAGAGGGACATTTATGTATGGTAGGAGACCAGATAAATGAGGGTAAAAACAAAAGTACCGAACAGCATTGTCCAGAACAAAGTTCCTTGCATAAAAGGGAAAACAGCTGCCGGCATTATATGAATTTATAACTACAGTTCCCAGCTACAATAGTATGATATTATGTTCACTGTGTTAAATAGTAGAAATATCCTTCAGTTGATACTTATCTTAATAATTTACTTGATTATTTCTGTACACCAAATTTCGTTGCATTCAGTCGTGTATAATTTAAAAAGTTTATGTCGATCCAAACCCATCTATATTTTTCCCAACTTCAAATGAGTGGATCTTACAAATTGTCGCAAGCCAAATCAATTCACTTTATCTTTTATGTTGCATGGGTACAATGTTTTGTAAAAAACACGTGATGAAAAAGCACTTTTGTAATTTATAACGTTAATTACGTCCAATAATCTTAATTGACAAGTTTAGCAATGCACATTTTAACAGTGTATTTACGATTCCATTATTATTTATTTTGTATGGCACGCTTCATGTAAGTGTGCATGTGAATATGAATATATTAAATTAAATAGATATCGAGTTAATAGTACATGCAATATGTTAACTCACTGATAATTGAGTTTAACGAGAATTGTGATATATGTTGAAAAACATACGACATCAGGTGCAAGAGAACCATTAATGACTGACATGAATTGAAGATGTCTGGCAGAGATATCATTTTAGCATCTTTTTTGAATGTTAATAGCATTAGTAACAAAATAATATATGCATTAAAAAAACCTCTGTCTAGTGCATTATGAGTTCTTGAACTTGAACTAATCAATCGTCAGCAATTAAGTTATTTGCAGAACTACTAATTTCGTCTTGAATGTCGTTTATCATCTTATACATGTTGTAATTATACTGCATTCTTATTACCTCTGAATTTCCTTGACTCAAAAAGCGAATATCCCCCACTTGTCTTGGTAACAAAGAATAAACAAGCGTCATCAGCGTCGGGTATAGGCAGTGTTCGATGTCTCTATAAATAAAAAGAGTAATGAATGTGATCTGAGCTTCTGAATTCATTCCAGAATTGTAAATATCTCTGCTTTTCAACTATTCCCCTACCTCATTCACATTGAGAGTGCTTTAGATTTGCATTATATCATGAACCACTAAAATCTCGGCTTAAAGATATAATGCATAGATGTTTCTCCCGTAAAAAGGTGAACGGAGATAAAGAACCATTGTTACTTTGAGAAATATGACTCCGAATCGGTGAAAAATAATAAGAAGAAGAAATTATATTGACAATATATTAACAAACTATCGGAATTACAATATGCACCAACTTTGTCATCTTTTAGCCGATCTGCTTATTCATTCTCATGAGGCTTAATAAATCGAAACGCCTCTTCAAAATAAAGATAAAAAATCCTTTACTTTTAGCTTCCGTTATATGGATGATATTTTGTCACTATATAACCCAAGCTTGGGTGTGTTTTCTTCATCTGATATATCAAAAAGATCTCGAAATTAAGAATATTGCAGACATTTCCATACCGGCCTCATTTCTTGATATTCATCTTGACATTTACAACAGAGGTAGACTTCAAACTAAGCTGTATGACAAACGCATTGACTTCATTTTCCCAATAGCAAACTTCTCTTTTTTTCTCCACTCTTGTGGGGCTTAATAAATAGAACGCCTCTTCAAAATAAAGATAAAACATCTTGTTCAATCCTTTACTTTTAGCTTCCGTTATATGGATGATATTTTGTTTACCAATCAACCCACGCCTTGAGGATTTTCTTCATCTGATATATCATAAAGGATCTCGAAATCAAAGATGTATCACACATTTCCATACCGGTCTCAATCCTTAATATTCATCTTGACATTGAAAATAGATGTAGACTTCAAACTAAGCTGCATGACAAACGCGTTGACTTCCTTTCCCTAATAGTAAATTTCATTTTTGTAGCAACATTCCAACAGCGCCGGCATTTTGGAGTTACCTCATCTGCTACTTAATGGCTGGTAATCTATTGAGTGACCTGTTGCTGTAATAAGTTCCCCATAACTGGAAGTGATCTTTGCAGAAATTATACAGTTGGCATCACAATCTTGTTGACCGCTATGTTATATCTGTTTCCAAGATGACAACTGATCTTTCCCTTTTAGCGGGAAAAATTGTTGTTTCCTCCAACAGATTAGATTTACAACCGTATTTGACATGTTCATGGCGTTTGTCTTATACATTTGTAAGTAGAACGAGATGTTTATTCTATCATTGCACCTGATCTCACCAATAGTTTGAATTTTGGTCACTGGTGTTCATCTGCACTTGTGTTTCTTTTTCTTTTTTCTGTGCAGTACTTATTTGATGTCTTTGTTTCTTTGTGTTTTCGATGTTACCATTGTCTAGTGATTATTCTTTTTAGACTGACAGTTAAGTTCTTACTTAATACTCAAACAAAGCACTAGCTATTTATTTACATCTCTCGGACAAATTTTCATCTAAAGACTGCAATCAGCTGAATGAATCACCCAACGTAAGAAGCAGGTCGTATGACTATTTGAAAGTATACATTTTTGTCAAATAGATCGAATACGCCATAAGGGACATCACCAATAAAGATTGCCAGCGCATTAAAGAAGACAATATTCAGAGTATCTGTGAAATGTACTATCCAAAGGCTTGAAATCTAGGTGTGTTGCTGACAAGAAATGGAAACTTCAAAATTGGAAAGTTAAAATCATTACGATTATCATATAGCTAAAATTTCATTCGTCCATCTTCGTCAATATACAACAAAAGATCTGGGTGTTAATCTGAAGTAAATGATTCAGAAGTTTCTTTAATTTCAAGTTCATTGGAATGTATCTGATTGAAATATTCTTTGAACAACAAAATTAAAAAAAAGGTCACTGTGAATTTAGTTTCTGCATATGCGCATTTCGTCAACTTATGTCTCTTCAGTCCAGATAAAATAAAAACATTTTGAAATCCATAACCGAAATAAAAGCTGTGTAAAAGCTGAAGAGAACAAATTACCAATACGATCTAAAGAAGAAAGCCAAGATCAGCTAAGGACAAAGCTATTTATGAGAGGGATATTCCTTAGGTTTTAACCGAATTTTCTTAAATTTAAGGGGGTAGACCTGGGGGAGCCTACAATTTTCCACTCGTTTAATTTTCTTAATATTTTCTGTATTAAAACTACACATATTCATGTTGACTTTCAGCAATTTTCAATATTTTTTACCGTCCCGTTTTATGTCTAATTGTCATCAAAGATACCATCTTTCCTCATTTTATTTGGTCCGTTCAGGACTTGATTGTGGTGTATAAAATTGGCTCTAATTAAATTTGTATTTGATTTAAAATTATTTCAAATGCAAAATTCTGTAGTTTAGACATGTGTGAAAGTAAGCATGAATAATGATCGTAAATTTAACTAGTTTGAACTGAAATACATG
>MJUU01070706.1:109476-119874 GCA_002080025.1 Modiolus philippinarum
ATATGAAAAAGAAAGGAAATGGGGTAAATGTCAAGGAGACAACATCCCATATCCAGGTTAAAACGACCCAAAACAAAGCATCTTGGGGTCACCGTACGGTCTTCATCACAGTGAGGAAACTCACACCATATAGCAAGCCCTAAATGGCCCCAAAAAGGTAAAAAAAAAGTGAAAAAATCAATGGAAACAAACCACATCCAATAACCTAAATATCAAGAAACTAAAATTTTATAAGAAGACAAGGACAAGCCAATGACCAACATATTCCTGACTTGGGACAGGCGCAAAAATTGCGAAGGGGTTACACTCGTTTTCTAATACGTTGATAGACTATGAATAGGAAGAGAAAGTAATAACAAGGAGGTAATAATCAAATTGCTAAAACTTGATTTAAAATATTTTTGTATAAACATTGACGGACGACGTTCTTAATTACGAATATCAAGCTATTTGCCGCTTCAGTAACTGCAATATCATAACTGTAACAAATTGATCCTTTAAAAAGTTTGCATAATTCTCTCTGGCAGTCTCTTTTTTGGAAAATAGAAGTCGAACTTTGTTTTTGTCTTTTTTTTTCGCAGTGCTTAAAGAAATTAATCTATTCTTTACGTGAGCACTTACTACTAAAGACAATTGCTGTCTACCATCACTTTCAATGTAGTAATCTCCCATGATAGTTTTGAATGACGCCATGTAAATTATATCACCAAAGCATCCTATCATTGCACTCCGAGCAAAGTATTCAGTAAAAATGAAAACGCCTAAAATGAGATGAATCTTATGAAGAAGAAAACAAGTCTTTATGTATTCAAGTACAAACTTGGGATCAGATAACATTTTTGCTTTTGTGATCGATTAGTTTTGTTTTTTAAACTACAAGTACACACAAATTGAAATCAAAGAGTTTCAGCTTTAAGCATAATGTTTTTAATGTGCGCCACTGTTTGAGTCGAGAGTTTTAAATTTTAGGCCTAGTAAAGGTTGTCAACAATCAAAGGACAAAAGAATATTGCAAATGGTTTTTATTCTGATACGGGAAAATCTTTATTCATCCTATAAATTTTTATTGATTGCGATGTTACTGTAAATTTAGATTCTGCTGATGGAAATTATGTCTATTCGGTGCAGATTGAATAAAAATATTTGGACGACTTTTAAATCAGAGGATGTTTTGCTAGAGAGCAAATAACCAATAAGATCTAAACGAAAAGCTAAAACAAGCTAATGGTGGATCTTTTCATGAGCAGATAGTCTGAAATTTAGATGTGAATGTTGAACGAGAACAAATACCTAATAAGATCTAAATGTAAAACAAAGCAAGTATTGAACAAAGTTTTTCAGGAGGTAAATATTCCTCAGTTTTAGGGTAGATTTTCTGAAATTTCGATATTGCAAGTTTCCAAATGAAATTGGTTTTTCGGACCAGCATCGGAGTTCTGGCTACTATGTTTGTTAGTAATATCGTCAGAACGAACAGTAACCGAGAAAAATAAAACTAAATAAATAGTACAGTTATCATTGTGATAATAAATTTGATATAAATGCATATTGGAATTGAAAACGTTTTGTCCAATATTAAAGATATTTATTTCATGCTCAGATTAAATATGTTTTTTTTTTTGTAAATGTAATACAACCGGAAGAAAAATGCCGCTATCTGCATACCTATTCTAATATTGTAATATCAGCATACAATTCTACCGGGTTGAATTATCAACCTGGGTATGATAGAATTTCATGATTGGAATATGTGAAAAAATAGACCAATATATGAATTTTCCCTTTCAGTCTTGTTTTCCCCCTCGACTAATATCAGCCTTCGACTAACGTCTCTTGCTGGTATGGTAGTATCGAGAAGGTAACTATACTGATACGAAAAAGGCCACGTATCAGCTCTGTGGAACGTAATGCTTGATAATTTCAGTGAAATTTGAAATTACGAGAAAGAGCTTGCAAATAAAAAAAAACATTCAAATGATGGCATATGAAGAAGTCTAATTCGTTATAATGCTTAATTCAGTTTTCATTTCATTCATCAATGTTCAAGAAGTTAAAATCGCTTAAGTCATTGAAAAAATTAACAAACTTTCAGTTCTAAAGAAAGAACACACAACAGAAAATAGCTTTAAGGTAGTTAGACACTAATATTCACATCCATGAGATTTTGTTGTAAGTCAGCACAATCGAAGAACCAATCCTATTTACCCGAAATTTGTAATTGAAATTATGGGTCACCATGCTTTCTTTTTTTAGAATTGAGATCAAAGTTGGCTCACTTTTAGCTATTTTTCACGTAAATTTACATAGAATGCACGGGGAAAATATGGAAAAGCAATTTTTAGCTCAATAGAAAAGAACTTTTCAACCATGAGAATTTGATGTATTTTTGTGAACAGATAGTTTATGATGTAATTTATTGGTTACAAAAGAAAAATGTGTAGGTCACCACGCTTTTAACGGAGATATTTTACAAAGTTTCCGGATTAAGCATTATTTTCGGGAAAAGGGAGTTAATTCGCGGTAAAGTAAACGAAATATGACGTTTCACATCTGTCCTTCAATTGTGACGTCACAAAAGAAAAGCCGTCAAATTACTGTTCCGGCCCGAAAATCAAACCTACCCCGTATCCGACTCTTTACTTTCCTAATGCGCGATTAAATTGCGCAGCGCAACAGTGTCTATCTACCTTAATGACTGATAATTTAAATTAGAGGACACTATAGAAACCAAAGCGAAAACAAAGACTAACGTATACAGCAATAAGAACTTTTGGCGATTGTTAGAACACTTTGCCAGTTAAGTTTATGTTTGTTGACGATCCAACATCCTTGGATCAAAAGAAAAAAAGACATGGATGTGGGGTTGCTCAGCAATTAGCAATGAATTCCGCTCAAACCGGTGCTAGGGGTCGTCTTGAACTTGCAATGAGGGAGTATGAGTAATGCTCATTGTTGAAGGCCTCGTGGTGACTTCAAGATGAACAACAACAATAAAAGCGTTGTTCCATTGCTTGGTTTTACAATGTATTTGTAGAGATTTTGTCTCATTTGCATTTACTCCATATTCCTTCATTGTTAATTAGGGACTGCCGAACTTGACACCGACACTGGCAAAAGCAAGCAGTACCGTTAAACGGGCTTTTTGTTGCCAAAAAAATTGTGACTTTTTAAAATAACATTTTACATATTTTGCTCATTTGGTATCATGTTTCATTCTACCATTGGATCAAAATAGTCTCATAGTTTGTTTTGCAATGCCTGTTCGAGTACGCATGGAAAACTTATACTGACCGGGTTCATGATCTTTTTTCTTATAATCAATATAAAATGCAACAATCCTAATGCATTGTTTTCTGACAGTTTTGAACATCTCCCGTCAATGATCAGTCTTAATTTCGAATAAAAATGTGTTTTGTTTCTTTTGAAAGGGGAGATTACTTAGCGTGGATAATTTTGTTATATTCTGCGCATTTTGGCGTGTTTTTTTATGTGTCATTCTGTTGCTTTTTTGTCTAAATGTATATAAATGGATATATATCAGTAAACGAATATCAAAGCAAAAATGGAGCAAGGGAAATTTTTCTAAAATGTGAATTCCAAATAACACGGAAACTAATATTTAGCACAAAATGTGACAACAATACAAAGACAAAACAAATTCGAACGCCAAATCTAATGCACTAGCAATGTGAATCTTACAAATAAGATGATATGGAAAGATAAATAACAAAAACTACCAAAGTTACTGTTAGTTTATTTTGCATTTGCGCATTTTGACGACTTATGTCTCATCAGTGCAGATCAAATTAGAACATTTGGAAGTCAATTTACCGAAAAACTTGTAAAAGCTTATAGAGAACAAATAACCAAAAGGATCTAAGTAGCCAAAATTCAGCTAAGGACAGAGCTATGCATAATGGAGATACTCCTTAGTTTTAAACGAAATTTTGTAAGATTTAGATATTGCAAGTTTCAATCAAATCGGTTTACGGTAAAGCATTATTTGTTCCATTCGTGGCACCCAACTGATTGCCAATGATAAGACAGGTTTTGTTACAGTCGGTAGATCTACTTAGAGATTTCTGTTGTCATTTGAAACATTGTCACTGTCGAATAATGTGACGACCGTAAAACTTTTTTAGTTACAATTGCAACAGTGATTTAACATAACCTTGGTCATTGTATAAGATTTTGCATTGTTGACAAAATCGAGGTACAATTTACGACAACAGTCGATGGATTGAAATTGTAGACACCATATGTCGTAGCTGATACAGTATTAATGGCCCCTAAGTCGGAATGTTCACTTAAAGAAATTCGAAGTCATATAGTTTTCATCATGTATTGTTTTCAGATATTCAGATTTATCAGTATAGATGTACAAGTCCAGGTATATCCAGTCGTATCAGTTGTTTCCTTAATAGGGTCTGTAAGTCTCGTTCAATTTTGGAACTTCCGGGGACATAAATTGTATTCGGAATTTGCATTTTTGGCAAAAATATATGACTTTTCAAACCAAATATTCGATTCATTTTATATATAAGATAAAGGTTATTTACTCAGTGCCACCTTCACTGATGATCATCAATGAGTTTGAATCACGTCGTGTACTTTAGATATATGAATAGATACTTTACTATTGTCTGCATTGTTTGTCTGTAAAGGCTTTATGGTCAAATATCGATTGGCTTCATCTGTTGTGACATATCCATTTGAAAAAGCAGCGTTTATCCTACACTTGTAACTTCCATGTCTTTGAATGTCTTTTATAATATAATCAAATCGGTAAACAGGTGTAGTGATTGGCCTTGAAATAAATTTATATTCTGTAAGACAAAATAAATAAGAAAAGAAAGCCAACAAAATAACTAAATACCGAAGTTACTGTGAATTTACTCTCTGCATATGCGCAAAAATGTCGAATAACTGTTCTAACTTGTATAATACAGTATTTGATTGTACTTATGTTCCCAAAATTAAGATACAGATCCGAATCATGAACATAATTACAATTTATAAGCACATGATTTGTACTTATTTCCAGAATTCTTAGTTATTTTTTCTTAGAAGATACAAAGTATTTATTCCTTTTGGAAAAAACATGAGGTCATTCATTCTGCTTAGGATTCTGTAACAATCATTAGGTCAGTCATTCTGGACGGGGTTTTGAAACGATCATGAAGTCAGTCATTCAGGATAGGGTTTTAATTAAGAAAATAAATGTATTCGCTGGAAAAAAGAAGTAAGAGTGCTGCGAGAATAACCTTTAGGAAATTTGTTATTTTAGATCCTGATGCAGTTTTTTTTCCGTAGGTTTTTAAAGCATGTTAAAACAGACACAATTTATAATAAAAACCATTTTCAAAAGCAAGAGGCCAAAAGATATCCTACCCATTTAAGAAAAAAAATGGATTTCATTGAGTATTATAAAGAACCTCAGAAATAACTTAAATTTCATTTTATTATGTCACCCCAGACTTTGTCGGGGGGACATGTTGTTATTTTACGTTTCTTCTCTTCTTCTAATAATTTTTTGTCCGAGCGATTATTTTTAAATGGCTGGATCAATTGATTTCAAATTTGCAAAAAGTTGGAACACCATCTGAAGTTATATGCTGTACGTTTAAAATTTTCCAAATGGCTGCCATTTCCAAGATGCCCGCCAAAATACGTCCAAATTTCAATATTGTCGGATCTCAACGAAAATTGATATCTAGATAGATTTTGAGGTTGCGAATGAGATGGAATCATCGAATTAGTTGTCTGGGGTGACATCGGCTATTGCTTGCAATTGCAAATCTTGTTTTTTTTTCATTTTCTTTAAGAATGTATAATTTATAACTAATACAGGAGTTTGTCTTTTAATGCAGTGTGGAGTTGGTAAAACAATACCCCGTGTTAATGAAAGTATGCTCTTTATTTTTCTTAGATATGGTGTCCTTGTACATGAGATTATATCTTATGTGTACACTTTGTTCAATTACTATTATCTAAATTTATGTAAATTATAAAACCTAAGGATTAACTCCCTCCATCGTATTTTTGTTGTCCTTAGCTATATTAAACATTACCAATTATTCGGATTTCGATTGGTTTTTTGCATCTTAAACATTTTTGGAAATTATGCATTTCCCATGTTCGGGTTCTAGTGCTGCTGAAGATGAATACATTTTCAAAATGGTCATACAGCTCGTTAAAATTATTGCAGTTAGAGTTAACATATGTGTTACGGTCTCATGTTCATTTACTCCATATCCTTTCCTAAAATACAAGAACGTTTTTGGAGACAAGTATTTAAATCCATTGTAGTTCAAACAATCATTTTCGAATTGTCAATATACTATCATACAGAATATATCACTATAATACATATTCTCAAATAAAATATTTACCTTCTACCTCAACATATATCTCAAAAATAACTGTTTTGCCTGTTTCGTCTTGTCGCTCTATTGCCTGAGAAGAAAATAAGGCTCGTTAATTTTATTAATTTTCCTTTATAAATACTGGTAAAAGGCTTAAGGAAAAATATCGGCATTCAAAGGTTAACGTTAGACAATCACACTTTTGCTGATGACAGTTTAACACATAAATAGAACTTGCTTCGATCACTTGATATTACAACCTATCCTGTATCCCTTTACCTTCATTTTAAAAGACTTGTGCAAAATTTGATAAATATTTTGTTGTTTATATAATGTCAGATAAAATGGTGTAGGTAATATCTGGAGAAGTTTTTAGGAAATGTTTTTTCAATTGGTTCATTATAAAAAAAAAACATGTTCCGCACTGATGGCCATCTTTGATTTATTGTGACCTTGTGACACATTTAAAAACAACGTTATCCAAAAACCAATTAGATCATGTTAGGTTCTAGCTGGGTAAGTGCTGTGAGAGAAGGTCTCTGAATGCCTTTTCCACTGGTTCCAAAGTAAATTGTGTTTCCAAATGGCTTCCATCTCAGAAGACAATATCATTGCATAAAAAGTGTTATCTTTTGTAATTTTAAATTGTTATTCTGCATGACCACCTGGTTAGTGTGCCCACGTCTCATGATTTTATTATGCCAAGTTTTCTTACTATTGTCTCGATGAGTGCTCTGTGGTTAAATGTTGTGATCGTCTTCTAGTAGTCTCTTTGTCGGGCAATGGATGACAGCGATTGTAAGAACACTTGCCAGTTAAGATTATGTTTGTTGATAATCCCGCATCCTTGGGGGTAAAAAAGGATGGATGTAGCGTAGCTCGCGATCGACAATTAGCAATAAATTCCACTCAAACCTGTGCTAGGGACCGTCTTGAACTTGCCATGACGTATGAATAAAACTTATTGTTGAAGGTCTATTGGTGACTTCAAGATGAAGAACAACAATAAAAGCGTTGTTCCATTGCTTAGTATTACCATGTATTTGTAGAGACTTTGTCTCATTTGCATTTACTCCATATCCTTTCATTGTTGAGGCTTGTTTGGGGGGGTGGGGGGTCCCAATATCCCATATCCCAGTAAGTCTGGACGAAAATATCCCTTTGAAAATTGAAGATGTCCCATTAATTATTGAAATATACCATTTTCCATAGTCAAAATATCCCATATCCCAGTACTTTTTGTCTCAAATATCCCATATCCCATTAACAAAAGTGGCAAATATCCCGTATCCCAATATACCCTAAACATGCCTCATTGTTAATTTAAAAGTTGTGTGAAATTGTAACCATTGTATTTAAACAAACTATTAAAAATATCACTGAAGTTCATTTGGTTTTTGTCTAAAGCTCACGCAATGGGAAAAGGTTTGAAAGTAAAAGTAAAGGGAAGGGCATGCTAGGTTCAGATTGTTTCCGCGAGGCCCAAGAAAAAAAATTTCTACACAGATGTCCTGCTTATTTAGCAAGAACAACACATCAATTATCAAAGTAGTAAAATCGATGAATGTTTAAAATGTTTAGATGAATACATATTTAATTTCTTAGAATGCATCGAGTGTGCCCTTAATTTGATTTTATTCTATTTTTGTCATTTCAGGTACCATATCCTCTGTGAATAAATAACAAAATTCTTAAGTTACTGTTAATTTATTTTCTGCATATGCGCATTTCGACAACTTATGTCTCACCAGTGCAGATCAAATCAAAGCATTTGGAACTCTATCAACCGAAAAACTTGTAAAAGATTATAAAGAACATATAACCGCAAGGGTCTAAAGAGAAAAGTCACCCTTCAACTAAGGACAGAGCTATGCATGAGGGAGATACTCCTTAGTTTTCAACAAAATTTTGTAAAAGTTAGATATTGCAAATTTCAATAAAATATGTTTTCGGGACAGCACCGAAGAACTGACTGCTTGGTTGGTGAATACACGGCGACTAACAACCCTCCAGCTGAGGCATCGGCCTAGTGGTAATAAAGAACAAAATACCGAAGTTACTGTTAATTTATTTTCTGCATATGCGCATTTCGACAACTTATGTCTCATCAGTGCCGATCAAATCAAAACATTTGGAAGTCTATTTACCCAAAAACTTGTAAAAGCTGATAGATAACAAATAACCAAAAGGATCTAAATAGAAAAGCCAAAATTCAGCTAAGGACAGAGCTATGCATGATGGAGATACTCCTTAGTTTTCAACAAAATTTTTAGATATTTCAAATTTCAATAAAATCGGTTTTCGGGTAAAAAACACATATGAATCAACACAATATAAAATGGAAATGTAATGAGGGAAGTTTTAAATTGTTGCATCTTCAAAGTATATCAATGCTAAATACATGTAATACGATTTCAACGATAGAAACAATATGCGAACAACAAACATACTGACATACTGAATAATCGAATTTTGTTTGGTCGTTGTCAGTGTGTAAAATTGTTTTTCCATGTTTCCACTTCAAAGTAGATTAGGTGGAAACAAAATGTCCAGTACAAAATTTAATAGTCTAAAGACAATGACAAAATCGGAAAACAGAAATAAATGAAGACATAAAAAAATACGGTACAGAAAAGAAGAATTGAGACACACGTACAAAAAAGAGGATTTAACATTCCAGTGAAAGAAAATATCATATTTAACTGGTTTAATTTTACAGAGTTTGAATTGTATATTTTCAGTACATGTATTGTTAATTCGTTGTTAATTCGAAACTTGAAAGATTGCAGATAAATGTTATTTTTTTTTGTTAGAAACACTGAAACAGAAGCATTCAATCAAATGAAAAATTACTACGTTACTGATCTCGTTTTTGAGATGTGACTGATGAACAATTTGTCGGGAAATTGGACCACCGCTGAATTTTTCATCGGTTTACATAAACAATGTTTGTCTATGATATATTGTGTGGAATGATACAAAAACAAAAAAATAGGGTTATAACATTTTATCTGAATGTATCTAAAGATGTATAAAATGTAATTATCCAACAAAATATGGTTGTTCGTTGGCAAAATATTTATAATGCTTTTGAATAGGTAAAACAAGAGAAGTCCGAAAAACTTACAGAAATGCCAAAACAAGACCAGTGAGCATCCTTAAGGTAGATGGACAGTAATATTTACATCCATGAGATTTTGTTGTAAGTTGGCTCAATTAAAGACCCAATCCTACACACTTGAAATCCACAATAAAAAGTAAGGGTCATCATGCTTGTTATTTTCTAGAATCAATGTCGTGTGCATTTCTGGCCATTTTTTTCACCTAAATTTACATAGAATGTACGGGGAAAATATGGAATGCCAATCTTTAACTCAACAGAAATGAACCTTTTATCAATGTCATTTTTCTGTATCGTTTATAATCTAAACTACGGGAAAAGCCGAAAAAATTTTGGGCAACACGCTTTCTACGAAGATATCTTACAAAGTTATAGTATTGATGGGAATAACGGGAAAGGGGAGTTAATTCGCGGCAAAGTAGACGAAATATGACGTTTCACATAAGTCAATCAATAATGACGTCACAAAGGAATACCTGTCAATTTACTATTCCGACCAAAAAAATCAAACCAAACACGTATTTGACACTATATTTTTAAATGCGCGATAGAATTGCACAGCGCAACAGTGTCTATCTACCTTAAATACTGATCAATCACATGTTTTCCTCAATAATTCCTTTATAGAGTTTTTGTTTGGATACACATGTAAAAGAAAATATTTTAAAAAATAGATAAGAAAAATTAAGTGAAGATGTTAAGTTGCAGAAACAATTAAAAAATCTTGATCAATTATTTTAGAAAATTAAAAACTCAAAAAAAAAAAAAAATATTTCAGAATAGACATAAAACAAAATACTTTTTAGTCATGATCATAGCGTAGTTAAACTGAGGATAAACATTTTTGTTTTGTTTTGTTTTTCTGTATTGTTTTTTGTTTTGTTTTGTTTGTTTGTTTTTTTTTTTTTTTTT
>MJUU01070706.1:129238-160071 GCA_002080025.1 Modiolus philippinarum
GTTTGGATTATTACTTGGACTTCATTATTGTCAGATAAATTATATATTGTATTTAATTTGTAAAATAATTATTTTTCGTCTGATTAAAAGTTAATTTGAGCCAATTTTGTTTTATCTTTGCTGACTTTAATTGGTCGTTTCTGCCACATAACAAGTAGTATAGATGATTATACAATTTTTGGCCCTGACAAGAAGGGGTTAGATATGATAAATATTCCTACATTCTTTCAATCATTGAAATGCAATTGAATAAAAAGGTTCAGAAAAAAACTTGGATTATAATTTGACAATCATACATCTTTTAATATGGACAATTCTGGAGAAAACTTTAAACGTTAATGAGGTTCAAAATTAATAAATTCGACTTTGATGTACTGTAACTGACAATATATGGCAACCATGATTCATTAAAACAAACCATACATGTATTTATCAATTATGGACTTTTTACGAAGTCAATATGTAAAATATGGACCTGTTAGGTTCATATTGACCGAGGACGAAGTTTGAGGTCAATATATTCCTAACAGGTCCATATTTAACATATTGACAGAGTAAAAAGTCCATCAATTTTATATTACATATGTAGTTTTGTGGTATCTCATTACATTTTGGTGGAGGAAAATTTTGTCAATACATGGGAATTGGATTAGAAATAGAACCTTTATTTGAAGGCGGGTTCGGAACTGCCATCATCTAGAATGGGTTACATGAGTGCTCATAGGATAAATAAATGCCGACATTTCTCTTATATTTGAAAATGAAAAAATCAAACAAGTAAACCTTTTTATTAGCATGTTTACGTGAAGTGAGCAATAACAATAATTTTTTCATTGATTTCAGTGGTTGCTCTGTAGACAAATTTTGATATCCCCCTTTATTTCACCGGCGGAAACTCCTATTTTCACCGACGGAAACTCCTATTAATGTGTAAAGCTTTTTCCAATATCTCTTAAATAATTTTTCATATGACCTTTCTAAGTGAAAAACTTTAGTCTGAAAGTCCAACCAGACATGTATCGTCAATAAAGCTAAAAATAGAAACATAGCGTCAATATACTTAAAAATAGAAACATTGCGTCAATAGAACAGATGTTTTATATTAAGATAAAAATAAACTTTTGAATTACAATGGAAAATTAAAATATTTGGAAATAAACTATCATTTAACAAATTAGGATAAAACTCTAGAAAAATTCTGTCCGTCAAAAAATTAGATATATCGAGAGTTTACATTTATGGAATACGTTACGGTTATCAAACCTCTGGTATTACCAAGATTGAATCAACTGTTTACTGTTTTACCAAGACCTCAACCCTTCATTTCTGAGGACATACAAAAGACTTCTTTTGCATGGGCTGGCATATAACATAAAACGGGATGTTTTAGTGAGAAAGTACACTTAATTCTAGTGTTGGCTATCGTTTTGATCTCCTATGCAATGACTTTGACGAGAACAGTATGGGAATTAGAGAAATCAATTATTGATCGTCCGAATATTTGAAATTAACTTGCACTGTAGATAAATAATTGACGATCTAACATTTAATGCCAAAACCATGACAATGAATGAATATACACTATAGAAGGATATTTAGTCATGACCACGGATTCTCCTTTTCTGAAGGGAAGAGTGCTGTAGCAATCCAATATATAGTCCTTTGTACAAATTGCATTTGAAAAAACTGCCAACCTTACGTTTCATCCTGAAGTTGGTCACAATTTTGGTGTCGATATTTAAGCACTTAAGGTAGATAGACACTGTTGCGCTGCGCAATTCAATCGCGCATTAGAAAAATAAAGAGTCGGATACGGGGTAGGTTTAATGTTCGGGCCGGAACAGTGAATTTGACGGCTTTTCCTTTGTGACGTCATAATTGAATGACAGATGTGAAACGTCATATTTCCTTTACTCTGCCGCGAATTAACTCCTTTTTCCCGTAAACAATGTTTAATCAGGAAACTTTGTGAAATATCTCCGTTAAAAGCATGGTGACATATACATTTTTTTATTGTTACCAATAAATTACATCTTTTCACAAAAATACATCAAATTCTCATGGATCAAAAGATCATTTCTATTAAGCTAAAAATTGTCCTGCATGCATTCTATGTAAATTTAGGTGAAAAAATGGCTAAAAATCGGCAAACTTTGATCTCAATTCTAGAAAAATGAAGCATGGTGACCCATAGTTTTTATTACAGATTTCGGGTAAGTAGGATTGGTTCTCCAGTTGTGCCGACTTACAACAAAATCTCATGGATATGAATATTACTGTCTATCTACTGTTACTTAAATGCATTTGCCCACACAAAAGTGCAATTCGTATGCCTATTTGATTGGATAATTTTCCGCAATGCAAAGCTTTTGAGAAGTTACATGTATGACTGCTGAAGACATCCAAGTAAAACAATCATTATTGAATATCTAAGTGTGCCGATATTCCCATAAGACTGTCAAGTGACACAATTTTGTAACGAGCATGAAGCATCTTATTCTTGCAGTTATTAAGGGCAACTTGAACTGCAACATAATCTTACCATTGTGGTTGGAATTACTATATATAGTAACATGTAGGGTTTGTATATTGTACATGTAACAGCTACTGGACGCCGGGAAACATCAATTTATTTAGCGGGAATTCGGGATGTACAGATTTATACTACGGGAATTCGGGATTTATGAGTAGCGGGAGCCGGGAAAGCTCGTTTTATTTCAGCGGGAATTTGGGATTTTCAGATAACGGGAAAGCGGAAAACATTTTATATCGAATAAAGCAATACGTAAATGTGCACATGACTTAAATCCAAATTGATTCATTTATCTTTTTCTTTATATGAACATATAAAAAATTAAAGTTACTGTAATTTGTGATCCAGAACCACAATAACACAACAACAAAAAAGATTCTTGATGGTTTCATTGGAATTTTGAGCATGTACTACAATTTATATCGCTTCACGATTCCTCGTTATTTGTAGCAAAAATTTGGTAAACACGTTAACACCCAATCTCTGAGAAAACCATGCAAAACATTCCACATGGGGGTAAACAGATTTCCATTTTACTTTGTGTACTGAATTGTTACTATGCAAGTAATTGATTTGCAAAATATTTCTTCTGGTCCCCATGTCATTTTTTAAGAAATGGCTAATTTGTTCGAAACCAGTTTTCCCGCCTTTTTTCCATTGCACTTTTTGTGAATTATCCCATTTTTAGCAGCTTAAAGGCATAACAAATATGATTTTTTTCATCATCCTTTGTTATGCATGGAAAGAGCATACATTTAGAATTTATTTACAACTATCAATAGTAGGAATGATTATTCTGAAATTTGGGGGGCAAAGGGAGATAATCCTAGGTAAACATCCGAATTAAACAGTTTGAACAACATTTCCGCCATGACAACAAAAATAAACCCACCGTTTCTCGCATCCAAATGAAACTTTAAGAATTTTGAAAGGAATTTGTTTTTGTCCCAGCTGATAAGGCTGCTAATAACATCATCATAGCCTGTCGTAAACATTACATTACCAGTTTCAATTAACCCAATTAACAGAAAGTGAAATTACAAACATGCATTTTCTAACAGCCACATCTTTACAGGCTAAACCTGATAGTAAAACAGTTCCAACTATGTACTGGGTTCCTAAAATCCACAAAACGCCATATAAATCTAGATTCATTTTGTCATCTAGTCACTGTTTTACAACTAAAGTTTCTATTATACTCACTAATACATTGACTGCTATTAAAAACCTGGCTATAAATTTTTGTAACAAAGTATATGAAAACAGTGGTGTCAATCATTTTTGGAGTGTAAAAAATTCATTGGAAGTTCTCGATAAATTGAATGCTTATAATGCCCCTTTTGAATCCCTTGAAAGTTTTGATTTCTCTACCCTTTATACTACCTTACCACATAATCTTATAAAGGAAAAATTCAGACGTCTTAATCAATGGGCCTTCAAAAAATCCGATTGTGAATATATATATGTTCTAATTCCTTTAAAACCTATTTAAGTAAAACAAAACAAAAGAATTCAACTAATTGGACTTGTTTTGAAATGATTTCAGTACTTGAGTTTTTACTTGACAATATATTCATTCGTTTCGGTAACTGTATTTATCGCCAGGTCATAGGAATTTCTATGGGTACCAATTGTGCACCACTTATAGTGGACCTCTTTTTGTACTGCCACGAATCTCAGTTTATGACCAACATCAGCAAAGACCCATCTAAACAGCATTTAATTGAAAAGTTTAACAACACTTTCCGATATTTGGATGATATTTTAACTTTAAATAATGACGACTTCAATACATATTATAAGGACATCTACCCTAAAGAACTTACTTTGAATAAAGCCAATTCTGATAATCATCATTGTCCGTTCTTAGACATCAATTTTGATATAATGAATGGTAAATTAGATACTAAAATTTATGATAAAAGGGACGATTTTTCTTTTCCCATAGTTAATTATCCGTTTCTGGATGGCGATGTTCCATTAGCGCCATAATATGGTGTTTACATATCTCAACTTGTTCGATTTGCTCGATTAGGTAATAACGTTTGCGATTTTAATGAACGGAATCTTTTCATAACTGAAAAACTATAACATCAAGGTTTTCGTTATCACAAACTAGTTAAAACCTTTAGTAAATTTTATCATCGTTACAAAGACTTAGTTCATAAATACAATGCAACCTGTAAATATCTAATCAAGGCTGGTATTTCACATCCCTTATTTTACGGTAATGTTTTACATAAGAGTAAAAAATACTTAAACTCGCCTAACAAAATTATAAAACCTTTAAATCGTCTTATTCATAAGGGTTATAATTACGGTATTGTCGTCAAGTCATTACGTATGGCCTTCTTTGGTATTAACATTGATTTTTTGATAGGATTTTTGCATTTTAACTAAACACATTCTAATTTCTAAAATCTGTATTGCATGGACACGGGTTATGTATTCCGGTATATGTATGAAATCATTATGCTAAACTCCTCACAGGAAGGGATCTAGGTGGAAGCTGTATACTGAGGGTACATAACTTACTTTGTCAGTTGGTAATGGGTCTGGAGCTGGCATGTCAGTTAACTGCTAGTAGTCTCTTGTAATTTCATGTTTATGTCCGTATATTTAGTTTTTTCAGTTTCATTTTTCACAATTGACTCAGTCCTGTTGCCAACTGAATTTTACTGTTGTTACGATTGTTTTTTGATTTATCACATTGGCTGTAGGGGGAGTGTTTGGGCCCAATAAAACTAGTTTAACCCCACCGCAGCAGGTTTGCGCCTGTCCTAAGTCAGGAAATTTATTAAGCATTTGTGTGTCTTGTCCTTTTTCTAGTTAGTTTACTTTATGTCTATATGAGTCTAGGATGATGTTTATTTCGCAGAACTTGATTACTCTTTATTCAGGGGCCGACTCCGACCTGCCGTTGGGTGTGGGGTTTTCTCACCGTTCATTGAAGATCTTATGGTGGCTTTGAGTTGTTATTACTCCCCTTTTGGTCGTTGTCTCTTTGACACATTCCCCGTTTCCCTTCTTTTTTCTATCATTTGGAAATTTGTGAAAAAATGACAATTTCAAAACCGCCGCATTCCCTGTTCCAATGCTTTTATTCAATTTCTACTATTTTGCTGTGGTAGTACATACATAGGAGTATATAAGTATTATATAAAATTGCTGGGCAAATAACATATGGTACAGTAAAAGAATCTATGAAGTGGGCGTATTTTCGGGAATTTTCCCATCAAATTCACAATATGGATATAGTGGAGCAACTGAAGTCAAATTCTGAAGATTTTAATCAACCTACCTAACATCAGGCTATATTATGCATACTTTGAAAGATAATTTTGTACTCTATCCATTTTTACCGTTCGTCAAATTGAGAAGTGGTCACGACTTTTTTAAATGGAGGTCAAAGGTAAAACTTCTGAAATTCTGGTTAACTCATTTCAGTCAGATTTCAATCATAAATTGGAACGTGAAGCTAACAAAAAAATGACTCAAATGCTTATACATGTCTTCAATAATGTAGTTTTGAACCATTGATAACAATTTAGACCACATTTTTACATAAAGCGATTCACAGGGTACGAATTTATGGGGCCAAAAAAAAGTTGTGTTTCCGGTTGGCCGACCGACCCTAGTCCAGACCCCCCGACTCAAACTTTTTTATTCCAACTTCAAAAAAATAAAAGTTTCGATGCCCAACCTACCACGTTTTCGTTCCCGTTTGTAAAACTTTGCCGATATTAAGAGCGATATACGATTCCATTAGATATTGTTCATATCAGAGCGCAGTAATTGATCAAATTATGTCTTGTAATGCTGTTTACCCGTCAAAATCGAAGAGAAAAGCCAACAACATTTGTTCCCGGTTTCCATGGAAATCGGGAACTAGAATGGTTTGCTGCAAGCATGTCTGCAGAAACGAAAACAAAGCTTGCTCATTGGTCAGAAGTTTCCGCGTAATACCGGTGTTAAATGATGTGCATCGTCCCCGTAATCCCGCTGATTTGCACATCGATATAAACCATTCGAGGAGACATTGGAAAAACTTGAATTTAACTATGAACTGATTGCCTCATATATGTTTACATTGTCATTGCCTTCAATGTAATCAGTTTGCGAAATTCAACCGTGGACAAGTAAGGGACGACAAATACCCAAACTAGCTATATTGGAATCAACTGGTATAGGGAAAGGCAATCATTTCTCTATTCCCGGTTGCCACGGTAGCTTTAGGAATCCGTCAAACGTTATTTTAAAAAGGTCGGAATCTGATCCGATCAGCAGATTTTCTCTGGTATTATTATCTATCCTGAGGACTTCTGATATGGGAAATGTGCATAATTTTATATCTACGGCCCCGAACACTAATGAAACTGTTTTGTCGCAGCTTTAAACCAAAGATTGTTTGAATCTTTCATAAAATATCGTTTAACAGGTTGAAATTTAATATTTTGATATAAAGCATTTTTTACAATTTATAAATGTATCCATACACACGGGAATGGATTCGTTGCTCCTAGGGATGCCAGTATATTTGTAAAACTAATTATTTGTATATATTTGCCAATAAATGTAGACAATACAGTACAACATGGTGAGCTTAGCAGGATGTAGTACATTTTACCCCAGATTGAACAATCATTCCAGTTATTTAATTCTTTGTTACACACATATATATGCCCAATAAATGTATTGATGGCTATAAACCGGGAAGCTTTTTTAAAAAGCTTAACTTGTTTTTGTTCCATTGTTTTTGACTTCCGGTTACAGAAAGTTCGGGAACGGAAACGGTATATTTACCGGGTCACCCTAAATTAGTGACCGGAATCGTCGAAATCACAAAGAAATCGATCTGAAGAAAAAAAATAAAATAAATAAAAAATAAATCCGACCTACCGACCCACATTTTTCAGAGGACCATAACCGGAAACACAACTATTTTTTTTAGGAATGAACGAGGTCAAAAACACGACTTGCCCTCTTTATTAACAGTTTGTTCAATGACCTTGACCTTTTGAAATTTGAGATTAACATAAATTCCATCGACACAGTATAGATGTTTTTAGTCAAATGAAACAGAGACTTAATTGGTCATACATCTGACAACTTCACCCATAATTGACCCTGAAATTGACCTAAAGGCTCAGAATTACGAACTGGCACACGTAAAAGTAATTTATTGTTGATTAGACGAAATTAATTGTGTCGTTGGTAGCCTACAAACCACGACAAGGTCACAGACAATACGACAGAAAGGTTTTTAGTTTTAAAAATACACACATATATATATAATGGGGGATTTTTAGTACTTTTTATTTTTTTTTACATTTTTTGTATTTTTAAATATTTTTTTGAATTTTTTCTTTAGTACATAGATATTAAGACACATTAATGAAACCATTAAAAATAATATATTTCTTGTTTTTTTATTATAATTATTTATTTTTTCAAAATTCATTTTCTATTGAAGAAAAGTCAGATGTACAGGTTCCAACGGATTGGTAACATCAACTTACACTTCATATATTATCATTATTGTCAGATGTATTATACGACTTTTCAATATCAATCCGATTCATCGTCATTGTCATTCATGTTGACATCAGATTTTAACAAAGGCAGAGGGTTTTCACAAATTTCAGCATGACAAGGACAACGTTCTGTGCAACTCGAGGACTGCTCATAACACATGCATGACTTGCTATCGAAGTTTCTACCTTTACATGTACAGACTAAATCTTGCAGAAAATGAGAAGTCATTTTCCCAGTGAACAATACTAGTTCAAGACCTTAAGGTAGCTGGGATGTCTAAAACTGAGCATCATTTTGCTCATCTAAGCAAAACGATTTTGTATTAATGAAGGAAAGAAAACAGGAAACACTTACAATGACTGGACATTACAATCACATGTCACAATCAACCAGGGGGATGCACAAGAAAAACTATAAAATGACAAAAGACAAACACAGATAACGATAGGAATTCGGGATAGCCGGACTGGGTACTGGCACTAGCAACAGCCAGCGGTAGGGTTATGTATGTCTTTCATATAATGATATAAATAAAAATGAACAACAAGTATCAAGTTTGTTTGAATGATATTATACATTGCCAAAAATTCAGAAAGTTTTGTCAAAGGGAGATAATTCTATACTGAAATTCTATGAATAGGTCAAATTTTGTAGGTGTGTAAAAAAAAATAAGGTAGTTGATCCAGGTTCTTTTTGTATTTGTCAAAATTATTTTAACAAAACACATTTATCTAAAAATATTTTTTTTTTTTTGTTTTTTTTTTATTTTGGGGTCCCGAATTATTTTTATTAAATTATCTCCCTTTCTTGAAAAACTAACAACTTTTTCATGTTTTATGAAATTACTTTTTCAAAAGGTCCGTGACATATCTTTTTTATGTTTTTAAATTAAAGTTCTTTACTGTACCAATAAATATACCAAGTGTGGAAATGCATGTCTGCTTATAGAAAAAATATGCCCTGGAATTGTGGTATAGGGCTATTTCCCATATAATTCTATTGTAAATGTAGTGCGAAAATACCATATTTGACCAATCTTTAGAACACTGTATCTATTTTCACATATCCGTGACCCCAATTATTTTGTATATTTTAATAGCATATTGCTCAAAGTTGTATTGTACATTTTTTTTTAAAAGTTCTTATGTCAGAAACCAAGACACCCCAACTACCGTAAGCTTGTAATTGCCAGCCTAGATATACGTTGAGCTAATAGATGTTTTGGCAATGTAGGTAGACATCCATGTTTGTATGTGAATCAGCAGGTTTGAATACATTGCTTTTTCTCTTTTTCAAACACAAATATACCCAAGCTGCAGAAAAAAACTGATTTTTTTTTATGCTGCATACATGTTTCAAGCTCATGGTTGAAGGCCTCATGGTGACTTCAAGATGAAGAACAACAATAAAAGCGTTGTTCCTTTGCTTATTTTTTACCATGTATTTGTAGAGACTTTGTCTCATGTGCATTTACTCCATATCCTTTTATTCACCATTCAAGTAACAAACTCTCATCATTCAGCATTTGACTCTAACGCTGTTGATGCGAGGTTAATCTTTGAAATAACGTATACAGCAGAACAAAATTTACTATTTATTGTGCGACTTGGTCATTTTTTTTATTTTGAAGCCACCGGGTTGATGCATCTGCTTGTAGACAAGGGTTCCCCGAGAGTATTCTCCAGTCAAATGGTCCGACTTGACTGATATGAACATTTTACATTGCGTTTTATAGAAATTGACTTTCCGATTTGGCTTCATATTGAGCTATAATCTCAAAATGTCAATTATGTGAAGCCCCTTTCCATATATCTTTGCAATATAGTTTAAAATTGCTTTGCCATAGTTGCAGAGCATATGAAAACAATATTCAGTGCATAAGGACCAATGTAAGATTATTTAATGTTAAATTATCATATGGTCAAATATTAAACCATCTGTCCCCGATGCCGTCATGTTTTTGTCGGATCTGAACAAAATGAACAATCTTTGTAATGGACCTTCCAATACATTAATCCAATACAGTTTAAATAAATTTGGTTCATTAATTTTAGAACAATGAAAAAAATTGAATATCATTCTATACGTTCAAATGTTTAAACTGCTATTGTGTTCATAGATGGTGGCTGGGTTTTTGTCAGAAGTGAATAAAATAAAGGATTTCTTTAAATGATGTCTTTTGTTTCTGTGGTTTCAGAGGAGATTATGAATTATTAACTTCCTGTAGGATCCAATTTTGTTCCGCGCTGGGGGGGGGGGGGGGGTGATGCATGTCTCGTAGGATCCTATCGAAATGTAGATTTTGAACTTCCATACACTAGTATTCCCGTATATTAAATTAAAAAAAATTCAATAGTTTCAGGACAGATGATGGAAATGATGTTTTTGTTCCCAATTATGTCAAATGTTAAACTTACATGTAGTTACATGTTGGCGACCATATTTTTATCCCATCGAAACGAATTGACCAAATTTGTGTAAAAAAAATTCCACTCATCGTTCTTGTAAAGTTTGGTTGAATTTGCTTCTGAGTTTCAGAGGAGAAGATGAATATGTAAAATCCCAACAGACGACTGACAGATTAAAGACGGATGCCAAGAGATGGCAAAAACTACAGTGACCCTATGGGTCAGTTGACCTAAAAATAGGAATTTATATATCCCTACTGTTCCCACTGAACATGGCAAATCTGAAATATCTTGACTAAACTATATATTTTCATTTGCATCTTCTTATACCTATTGAGCTGTGCAATTTCATACATATTTTGACCATCTCTTCGCACGTTGCCGAAAGTGAATGTGCTCGAAATATCACAGCGGTGTCAAAATATCATGTACAAATGTAGTCAAGGTTTTGCTTAGCAATAGAATTGATACTAAAAGAACTATTAGACAATCGTTTCAAGAAAAAAGAAACGAAACGAAAAGCATTATTACATTTTCATCTTCTCTGAAATCACTACGGCAAATTCGAGCAAACTTTACAAGAATGGTAGAAGGAATGTCCTTTGCAAGGATTGTCCAATTTGTTCCGATTCGATAAAATACATGGCCGCCAGCGAGGAGCATATTTTAAACATTAATCCAAATTAAAAATCACATTTTTATTTCTACCTCTGGAACCCCTTAAGCAAATTCTAACAAACTTTATAGGAAGGATGTATGGAAGGTCTCTTACAAAGATTCCTCATTTCGTTCAGATCCGATTAAAACATAGCCGCCAGTGTTTAACATTGGACCTATGGGGAAAGTCACATTTTTTTATTTTCTCCTCTGAAACCACTGAAGCAAATTCAACCAAACTATACAGGAATGATGTATGGTAGGTCCTTCACAAAATTGCTCATTTTCTTTCAATTCGTTAGAAATAATGGCCGCCAGCGCTGAACATAGTTTGGCATTGGATCCTATAGGAAAATCATCCTTTTCAGCATCTGCTCTCAAACTCTTGCCTAAATTGTACTTAAACCGAATAATATAGAAACCATATTCCAAAGCATAGATAGAAGTACCAATTACCAAACAATGACGAAATAGGAAGCCAAATCCAGTACCAAGGACATCCTATTAGAAAAGGAAAGCCTCCATGATCTTATTATATTGTATATTAGTGGAGCAACGAAATTCAAAAAGGCTTCTAGTTTAGGATTTTAATCAATACACCTAACATCAGGCTGTATTATACATAATTCGAAAGGTCATTTTGTTCTCTGTTCGTTTTCACCGTTCGTTTTCACCGTTTGAACTTTGTTTTGAAGGTCGATTACGAAGATTGCTTATTTCGGCCCGATCCAACAAAAAAAACATGGCACAGTTATGACACAAAACATGGCCGCCACCGCTTAACATAATTATAATATAGGAAAGTCCCATCATTTTCATTTTCTCCTCTTGAACCGCTGAACTAAGTTTAACTGAACTCGTGTATGATAGGTCCTTTACAAAGATTGCTCAATTTGTTCCGATCCAATAAAAACATGACCACCGGATAGATGAACATTGGACTCTATGCTATGTAACTGTTCAAGCAAATTTAACTAAACTGTATGTATATGATAAGTAGAAGTTCCTTTACTAAGATTGCTTATTTACCAAGTCAGGACCATCGCGGTCGACAATTTTTCCGGTGTTTTCCACCTGATTTGTCTTTTTGTCTCATGGACTTTGGCTCTTGACAAATCTGTTCGGTTATTTTGTTATTACCCCAATTTTCTATTGGATCTGACAAACATGGTATGAAATTGTCGGTCTACTCGATTTGTCAATCATTAGTAAAAAAATATTTAAATATTATATTGGTGAATATTAGGAAAAATATGTTATGGGCACTAATCAGTATCTCACTGATGTTTGTTTCATTATAATCTGTGCATTCTACATTTTTGCACTAGAATGCAAAATATTTACTACACCTTCGGAAAATGATACTGCTCAATATATTTATGTTATTTTGTTCTTTGTATATATGTTTTGTTTTAGATACCATAATCTAGCTTTAATTCAATGTAATTTTATTACTTATACTTTCATCACTAGCATACTGAACCAAGACCTGAAGCCTACTGCTCCGTAAATGCATTTATGTATTAAACATTGGACAATGGGTAATGATTTAGTTACGCACAGAGCTGCAGTAGGTCTTTTTATATACATGTGCATATTCAAATTTATGTAAAAGATGTTTGTTTTATTTACCATTATGTAACGTGTTCAAGTTAAATTTGTATTTAAAGGTAAAATTTGTAGTAAGTATGGTCATAAGTCTTGTAAAGGCACTGATGTCACCTTTCAATCAAAATATTTGCTAACTTTCCTATTGATGACATTGTTAATCATTGACAATGATGTTCACCCTAACCCAGGCCCAAATGAGTTTGAAATATCTATTTTCCATCTGAATGCCAGAAGTGTCAGAAATGAAATATCAAATATCGAAGATATTGCATCTGAATCCTCTGTCATATGTATTACCGAAACACATTTAGATAATAACGTAAAAATGAAGACATTTCCATAGATGGGTTTCCGTTTATATTAATGACCGAAACTGTCATGGAGGGTGTGTTCTTACATGTATAATGGTCTCAGAAAAAGTTCATGCAAAACGATGGTGAATTGATTTGGTTAGAAATAATGGGTCCAATGTTATCAAGGAATCAACTAGAAATAATGCTCTCTTAGATCCTATTCTTGTTTTTAATACAAACTTTATTATAGATGCAGTAGTAATACCGATAGATAGAAGTGTGAGCAATCATGATGCAACATTGGCTCATTTCAAAGAACCTTATCATATAAACAAGTCGATAGCACGAAAAGTCTGGATATACAAGCAAGCAGACTTTGAGACACTGAAGCAAAATATAAACGACTCTCAATTGTTGCCAAAATATAGACTCAATGGTCAAAAAATTTACGGATACTTTTTTGGAACTTGTCAATCAGTGTATACCCTCCAGGACAGTATCGGTCAAACAAAAAGATAAACCGTGGTTTAATACTGAAATTAAAAAAAAGAATTGAGAGTTCGTGATCGATTGCACACTAAAGCTAAAAATTCGACGTCCAATTATTATCGACAAAAGTACAAAGACCAACGTAACAAAGTAAATAACATGATTAAATATGCCCGCGACTTTTATCTAAGTGCCAACGAAGTAATTGACTCAATATCCGTAAACGAGTCCAAGGCTTACTTGTCCCTCATTAAAACATTAACGAAAGGGTCTAAGTCTAACTATTCTATACCCCGTTTGTTTGATACTAATCTCCACGAATATGTGTATGATGATAAAAGTAAAGCTAATTAATTAAACCAGTTCTTTTGTTCAATTTCTTCTCTCGATGATAGTGGAAAAAATGTTCAACAAATTATTCGGCGTACAAATTCATCATTCTCCAATATTGAGATTCCGAACAAGAAGTTAAGGACATATTAAAAACTTAAAACTAGGCAAAGCTAGCGACACTATTAGTCATCACATGCTCAAAGGAACCGCGGATTCAATTTGTAAACCACTTCTTCTTCTATTTATTTTTTCTCTTCAATTGGGAATTTTCTCGTCACCTTGGAAAATGGCAAGAATCATGGCATGTCACAAAAAGGACGAAAAATCTAATCCATTTAATTATCAACCGATTTCTTTACTAAGTTGTGTAGGGAAGGTACTGGAAAGATGTGTATATAAACATATTACAATTATTCTATTGATAATAACCTGTTATATTCATATCAATCTAGCTTTCTTAAGGGACACTCAACGATTTATCAACTTCTTGAAATTTACCATAGAATTTGCCAAAATTTAGATGATAATAATTTTTCCGTTTTGATTTTTTGCGATATATCAAAAGCCTTTGATAGGGTTTGGCATAAGGGACAAATCGAAAAACTTAAAGCATACGGGCTAGAAGGAACATTAATTGAATGGATTGGCAACTACCTTAAGGATATAAAAGAAATTGTCTCAGTAAATAGTGAATCTTCTGATTTGGATGATATCAAGGCTGGAGTGCCACAGAGGTCAATTTTGGGCCCTTATTTTTCCTCTTATATATAAACGATATAACTGATAATCGCCCGTTTATTTGCAGATGATACGTCCTTTGCTTATTCAGGTCAAGACGCTAAACCCATAGAAAGAGAAATAAACTATGATTTATCTAAATTGAATGAATGGTCAAAATTAAGGCTTGTTGATTTTAACCCCCAAAAAACAAAAGCTCTTTGTATAACGAGGAAACTAGAGGCTCAGTCTCCGAGCCCCTAGTTTACTCGTTATTTTGACAGAAGTTCTCCATATACTCCAGATAAATTATCAGTTATACGATTTTTAAGCGGAAAAACGGGATTGACACATTATTTTACCGGGAAATCGGGATTTGCCATTTATTTCTTACGGGAGTGCGGGATAGGACCCCCTCCTACCCCACCTCAACCCCTCAATGATATGTTATCTATATAGAAATAAGCTATACATGTACCTTTCAGCTTTTTATCACAATTTGGTATTGAACTAAACAGATATGGAATTTTAACAATTTGAACAATTAAGCAATAATAGTGCATTATTTGATTATCCGAGGGCGTCAATCGTAGAGTCTGTAAACGGATATTTTGACCGTCAAATCAAAATTGACGCCTTCAGGTATTCAAATAATGTACTATTTTTGCGATTGTAATGCAATTAAATGATTTTTTTATGTTGTATTATTTTTATCTTTTTTCTTGAATATTTGTAACCATTTTGGAACCAGACTAAACAAGCAATCTGCTTTGTCCAAGTTGTGTATATGGTGGAATTGACGGTCAGTTTTGACCAATCAAAACCCCTGTTATATGAATGTGGCATTATAATTCCATTTGGACGCTTCATGTAATTAATGTTGGTTTTGTAGTATATCAAGTTAGTAAGTAAAATATACTTTATAGTACATACCTGAGACTGACTAACACGTCTGTAGCAACATAAAGCCTATTTAAAAGAAACAAAAATTTTTGTGACTAAATGATAGGAAACTAGGGTGAATGGTAAAAAAACAAAGGATTTCCTGTCAGCAAAAACAGGTTGCTTTGTTTTATTTTTCTTGTAAAACACTAGATAAATAAATTTTACTGAATTAACTTATGAACTTCATAGATTAAAATGGAAGGGGCAAATGCTCGATTATTTACACCATTCGATCAGAGGCGAGAGGAGGGTTTGTCCCTAAATCTATAATTCACTTTTAATATATTTAAAAACTATTTGTATTATTAATTAGTATCATAAACATCCAACATATCAAAGCAGATAGAATTAGATGAAGTCCAGTTGAATCTGTTTCAGGTGTAACATATTTACCCAGTCTAGGATATTATACAGTATATTACACAGTCTGTCAGTGACCTAATATGGTAAATACAATATCGGTAAATTTTATAGTGGGCGACATCGTAGCTCGAGAAAATTATTAATTAAATTTACTGACCATGTTAATAGGTCACTTACATACTGTGTAATTTTTAACTCGTAAGCCGTAGGCGGAGTGTTGTTAAAATGACAAGAAAAAATCACGGGAGGCTTCAAGCCTATTAACAGCTCTAAAAGATGATCTTTGTGCTTCCGATAAAATATAGTGCGCAAGTTTCTTTCAAAACCGTATACATTGTGTATTTAAGTTATATTTCTTCATTTTCTGGAGTTGAATACGGTGTTGTTATATTAAATTGAAAACAAATTAATCGTTTTTTTTTATATTACGTCTCGGATCAACGAGCCTGTCGTGCAGTAATTTGTCAAAGATGAAAATAACATTTGTTTACCTGTGATATGTGTATTGCATATATATATATAGCAATGAAATCGACATACATACGAAATCTAACAATCCGAGGGCTTTCGAGTTTCAGCTCCATCGGAGCTTTGATTATATTCTACCAACAGCCCAGTTAACATATAAAACTTTGTAAAACGGACACCAAAAGTATCGTCGTTACCATATTGACGTACAATGGCTGTAAATGTTTTAGTCACCCCATTTGAATTAATACGACAGCACGTGACATCTTTTCGACAAATCAACGTTTCAGGAATTTAAGATATATAGGAATATACATGTACTTGCTTATTATTACAATGTATTTGTAGAGACATTGTCTCATTTGCATTTACTCCGTATCCCTTCATTGTTTACTTGTTTTAAACAACATAGATCTAATAGACTGTTTATTGTGAATAAATTGTACAAGGACTCTTTTAAAACTTATTTGAAAAACACATTGAAAGTGGTGCTATGTTTTCGGTTAAAAATTTGAAAGGAAGTACAGAGTTCTGTGTCACTTATAATGTCGGTTCATTTTTTATAACAGTTTATTGAACGAATTCTCTTTGAGGTTTGACAGGAGTTACTTTGTTAGTATTTCAGAGAAAGTTCTAAAAAATTGAAAACGTAACTTAATATGGAGAGGTTGGATGTTTATATCAAAGTGTCTTAGCCGTTTAATCTGTTACCATAAAATTCGTTTCTATAGTTTTCTTTTGTTTTTATTCGAGCATTCTTGTCAAATGACTAGTGTAATGTTAGTGAAGAATCACAAACTGAACAGTAAACACCTAGAATGGCCGGGAACTACAATCAAATGCCACAATTTATAAGCGAACAGAACTAGAAAAACAATAATGAAAACAAGAGACAAACAAAAATAACGATAGGAACTCGGGATAGCTTTATTCAATGTGCATTTTTTTATCTGTACATACAATACTGACAAAACAACAATTAAACTTGAACAAATTTATGAAATTTCAGCCCAATTTATTCAGTGTTTGTATTGATTATATCTTGAAAGGTATTTTGTTAAATTGTTTTGTCCTTCTTTTTTAATTATGTCCTAGTAGGTTAGGTGACATTTATTTGGACATTTAAATTTGAACTTAGTTAATAACCTGATTGAAAGATATTTGAACTTTTAATATGGCACACTTGGGCAGAATTCAATTTCTTCATCATGCATGTATTCTTGCTTAAAGAAACAATGTTCATAAATTATTACAACATTATTTGAAATTGAAGGCCCCGAAAGCGACATTAAAAAATAAGTAAGAGCAGCAAGTGTGGACATCGAATTTTAATTAGATTGAGTTACAGCTGATAAAGAGACACCTGTAGCAATCATTTCGGGCACCACCAACATTCAATTGCAGACATGAACGTAACAGTTCTTGCGTAATTTGATAGGTACCGACATCGCCCTCAAGAATTACAACAAATCATTATTATATTTAATTACACTGAAACCCCAAAATTAAAAAAAAACTATGTGTTGAAGACCTTATGGTGACCCCTAGATGTTTTGTTTTTGGTCGTTTTAACCTGGACACGGGATGTTGTCTCCTTGACATTTACCCCATTTCCTTTCTTTTTCATATGGTCTAGCAGTTAATTCTAATCTGTTATGTCACTAATGTAATAGATTTGTTCATCTTCTCATTTGTAATGTAGTGTAAAAATATGTTTACCTTTATAAATTACGTGAGTTTTTCGATATTGTTAGTCTTCTTTTATAGTTTGTCTTAATCGGTTATGATTTCTTATTCTCTATGAAGGTAATAATCGCCGACTTACTCGATAGATTGATTAATTGATATGGGGTTTAACGTCACTTCCAGCAGTAGTTATAGGTCATGACGGTTAGTATTAGTGGTGGAGGAAGCTGAAGTACCCGGGGAGAACCACCGACGTTGGGCAGGTAACTGACATACCCCGACTTACTCGATACTTTTTATTCTGTTCTATATTATTTTAGAACATTTAGATATGTTTATATCTTCATGTTTTAATATTGTACATATTGTACACACAGTTCACTTCTGCTTTTTGTTGTATTTATGTAAGTTCTGGTTTCAAATACTGCAGCAATATTATACACATAGTTCACTCCTGCTTTTCGTTGTATTTAAGTTCTGGTTTCAAATACTGCAGGTTTTTGCTTTATAAAATTTTGGTAGAGAAAGTACTACAGAATATTACTTGTAACAGAGTTACATTTGACAGTAGTTTTTTCATTATGCTGCATGTAACTAAAAAATGTCATTTTTGCAGATCATCGTCCGTCTGTTTGTTTGTCTGTCCGTCCATTTATCAGCAGACCATATAAGACTTCAGCATAGCATTTGTACTCCGTGTAAATGTACTTTTGACTTTTTTTATTTGACAATATTGAACTACAGATGATACACAGACGTTTATTTTATTTAGATAATATTTGTTTCATTATAAAAAATAAAAACGATAATAATACCCTTACCTTTATCATATTCACAAATTAAAGGAGGAAAAACTTTTAACTCTTCAATTGCAGTCAATTCTATACATATGTGTGTATATATTTTGGCAGTTATAGTGATTTAAAAGAATTATTTAGCAATGGATTCATCGAAATAGGAATTTTTTTTATATATATCAAAATTGGAATGTTTTAAATGACGTCGGACATGGATCAGTTAGTTTTTCTTATAAGATCTATAAATACTCTTTTAAAATTTCCTATACGTTGATGATTTTCCTATGACGCAGTTTTACATTGTATACACCTAACCCAAAATACATACAAATATTATATCGACTTTATGGGCTTTGATTTTAAGCAGTTTAAGTACAAACAGTACATGTATTTTAAGAAAAAAAAGTTTTGAATAAACTTGCATGTATTTCGTATATTTTAAATTTACGAAATTCAAGTTAGGTCTGTTCATCTGACTATGCGAAATAAAACTGAACAAATTTGTACGAAATACAAAAATGATTCCTTGGTTATATGGAGCCTTTTCTGATATTAAATTAAATAATTATGTAGTTACATATCAAACTATCCTTGAATAACTTATCCTTCAAAACCCCAAGGCATATTGCACTTTGCAGATTTGCACCACAATGACATTCCTTTTGTGTGTAACTGATCACCTTACGGCATACTAGAGATATTTCACATTCTGACGAAACTCGACGTAACCACAACCTAAATGACAAGAAGGGGACCATTAGCTGAAGATATTATGTTATTCATTTCCAATAAGTACACAGATATACATATACAGTATCAAAATATTTCATAATCTGTTTGAGAAAAATAACTTAAATATTTGGCTTGACACACATGGTGACATTATTAAAAATTTCTATAATATATCATTAATATTATTTATAGATTATTTCTAAGACGACGACTAAATGCATGTGTTTGTCAAGCTTATCAAATCATCATTACCTTATACACATGTAATATTAGAAATTATTTACATAGAAATCAAATCTTGTTAAGTTTTTAACCGATCGAGTGCACCCTTGTACTGGTATCTTGCCAAGTCGGTAAAATCGCCAAACATTATTTTCAACTGTTGGGATACTAAGAAGATCAACACAGCGAAATCTTGTACAATTAGTAATAAACAATGAAGATTGAAACGAATAAATCGTACCGGAAACACCAAAACTGAAAAAAATTACTTTCTATCTCGACTTATTACTAGAGAGGATAAAACTTTCTTCAATCACGGACCATATGAATAATTTAGAGGCGCATGGTATAGCACTTTTTAGAAGCAAGGCTACTTTTATTATAATAATTTGTTTCTCTATACACTATATAGTACCACCAACAAATAACTTCCCTGTACGATATTATTACATACAAGTTCGATATTCACTGCAATCTCATTAACCTGTCGATAACGAGTAATTCCATGTGTCGCGTAACTTTCAGTTAGCCATCCCGCCGAGGATGCCAAATATGTCGCGTCGTCGCCACGGAGGGTTGATTTTTGGTCCAATGTTAATTAAGCGCACCTCACGTGGGACGACGGCACATCAAATATTGTGAAATGAATGGCCTTAGGATTCTAACCCTAATCTCCTTCAAGTTTGGAATGGCCTATGATATATTCAGAATTCCATAAATAAACATAAGTTTATTATTATTTTTACCATAATTCAATCTGTATAACAACAACTATATAGAGATTACTTAATTATATATATCTCATTAGATCAACAACATCCTCATTTATGTAAAAGTACAAATTTCCAGGGCAAGTACACTCAATGCATATGATATTAAAGAAGTGTCTGAAATACGGATAAATCAAATGAAATGCGAATCTCTATAATTTACAACTTAACGAACTTATGTATAAACCTATATAACCATTGCACCTAAACCTAAACTGTCTGCACCCGAACCTAAAACGCGACAGCACCTGAACCGGAACCACTCTTCACCGGACAACCGTTGCACCTGAACCTGAACCGTGTTTGCACCAAAACTGCCGTTGCACCTGAATCTTGGTGCAAAAGTCACGATCTCATATTTTAGAGACAACCAGATAGTCGTTCAACTATATTTTTATATTTATAAAGGTTATGTCAACTCTATTTCAAAACCCTTATAATATGTACAAATAAATAAAAAGGAATCATCATGGTACAAACGGGTGAAGTTAGTCTACATGAAGGTGCGACGGCACAACTATAAAATAACGCTAGGAGTAGTGTAGGATGAATATATAATTTTCTACAATAGTTTCATCTTATAAAATAAAACCGATTGCCGATTAACTTTATAAAATATCTGAACCGCAAGATTCTATTTGATATTCAACAACCGACAGCACCTGAGTTTATGGTGCTGGTTCAACTTAAGGTAGCGCTGAGCACCAGCGAACAAACTATATAAAATATGTAAATTCGCGGTAACCTGACGTTAAAACACCAGAATAAATTAATTACCATCACGTCTTGTAAATTTAACTGTGCTTGAGACATATTTTTAAGCTTTAGTTCACGAAATAACTAAGACAGTAATAAAAACCGTTTTTGCTCTGGGACAGAGATCAACAGAGTGGCGGTGTAGGACGTCATCAAACGCTTACGACGGGAGATCACACTGGCCAATCAGAAACGTTCAAAGTCATACTTCCGGTGCATGTACTTGATGGAAGTAAAAGTAAATAAACGTTGTGTATTGCCCTGGAATTATAACAAATAGACATGTTTATACAATTATAACAATAAAATAGGTAAGACACAATGATTACACAATATTTTCCCTATGCGTGCAAGTCATTATAAAAGTATAACTTGCTAAAATAAGATAATTATAATGGCAAAAACCGGCACAGTTTCGAGTAGTTTACGGACATTTGGCTTTTGCACAGAGTTAAAAATAAGGACTTATTTTTATGCCAAACGTTCATATAAAAGTGCAAATTCCTATAGGCTTATCTGTTAACCATTTATTATCCGAGTCTAAGAGGCTGTACGTTAACAAGTGACTTTAACAAAGATATCACCGGAAAAGTAAACAACAACAAATTTGCATACTGTAACTTCCGTTTAAAGTGAAAGTAGCGATACTGTTACTTTATCAAAAAAATAATTATACTATTTACATCAACAACAATATAACAAGGTGGAAATATGTTAACAACAACTTTTTCTGAGCTGATACAACATGGGGACAGCTAGCATTACATTGCCCCCCTCCTTAACAGGAATTGGTCCCCAATTTGGAAGCAAGGTAAGATTTAATTAAGATATCTTTAAATTACCTATGTTAAAATTTATCTTTACTATTATTATAAGACTAAAAATGTGATCTTAATTTTCCTAATTAAAGATGTTAAGTGAGAAAATGAAACTATATTATGAAATTTCATATAGAATACTTCTTTTAAATGACTTATGAATTAAAAACTATTACATTGTAAACCATGAAATATGATAACTCCTCACAGAAATCTCTGTCAAGTAAAAACATTATAATATGAATATAACAATACTTTTACGTTCAGCAATCAAAAATCAATGTCATTGTCCATACTTATGATATACTAGTAACTGTCCATATAGTTCATTACACAGAATATTCAGCCATTAACGTCTTTGTACACCTGTTGCAGGTCTGGAGAAAACGGAATGGTAAAAAGTTGTAAAGAGTTCATCATAAAACGGAGAGTTTTCGAAAGTTGAGAGTTCATCATAAAATGGTAAGGTATATAATAACTAGTGGTTGATTTTCAAAGTGTATGCACAATGTTCAAAAGTAGCTTCACTCATGATCGCAATTCGTCTTTCAATCTTTTCTTGCAGTCCACTGATGTTGAAGTGTTCGGCTTCGGCACGGATGTCGTACAAATACCTAAGTTCCCTTGGGAGAGAGTGTGCGCTCCAGTTGTTCCTCAGCCTCAGGTAGTTCAGAACGTGGCGGAAGTGAGTTGGATCCCGGTCCAAAAAATACACGGGGGAGTTGTGCTCATCCACTCTCCAGGGCCTCATAATGGAACCAGGTTGGATCATTGAACAGAGGAGAGACCCTGGATCAGCTGATAATGTAGAGGTTGATGTGGTGAACCTGGTGCCACCAACATCGAGCACAACCCTCCCCCTCTGACAGTCTGACCAGGAAGCCAACTTCACATCCGTCCTCAACTGTTCTTCAGAACGGTTCTGAACCACCTGAACGGCAGGAGAACAGACTGGCGTGGAACTAACCAACGGCAAAGGTGGATTGAGGCGTTGAAATACACTTGACGGTGGAGGCATCTCTGTAGATTCCAGTGTCTCTTGCGGATCCACACTTATACTTATATGGTCTTCTCCTTCAGTTCTCTTACTAAAAACACTTTCCAATTCTCCTTCTTCTTTGTCGTTAGCGCATGTACTGCTTGCTGAGCATTCAACAGGGGCCTTTCTGCCGGAACTGGCTGCAGAGAAGGTAGGAGGTGGTGGTGGTGCGACCTAAGCCACAGGTGATGTGACCACTGCTGGCGCCGGTGCAGCAGCCACAACACTGTGGCTCCTCCTGGCCTTCTTCCAACTAGTCTTGGAGGACGCTGACACACTCCTTGCTCTCTTTGGCACAGGACGGGGGCCCAACTTCTCAAGGATTTTTGAGTTGATGGTTTTCTTAAACTCCTCGTATCCCATTTCTATGTCTTCCCCCGTTTTTCCTGTGAGTCTCTCTACCAGTGTTGCATGGTCCCCATTGGGGTACCTGCAACCACTATTCTCCTGATTCATACGGCCATACAACTTTGAACACACCTGGCACTTGAATCCATAACCAGAATGTTGTTCTATTACATGTCTGACTATGACAGATCTTCTGATGCTGGAGAAATCGTCTCCACAGAGAGAACAGTAGTAGCTTGTTATCTGCAATGATAAAAATCAGAACACTTTGAGTTCACATCAAACTTTTAATATTTCAACTACCTTATCAATTAAATTATATCATATTTTTCAGAACTTGACTGTATGCCATCCTACTCTCTAAGTTATGCAATCCACGAGAGTGTTCTCTACAGTGGATGCCTCTATAACTTTGATTTGAATACATCAAAATCAGTGATCAGGAATGACACCAGTAAGTTTATCAAATCAACATTCAACAATTAGTATATTTATGTAATATATGCATACCAATAAATAGGACAACAATAATATATACATGTGTGTATCATAAAAGATGATATATCTATTTTCAACTACTGCAATATTTCTTCAGTGTAAGCTTTCATTTTGTCGTGGTGAACTACCTTTGGTTTGGCTTTAGGGTTTGCCTGAATGCGATAAATACAGTCATTTAATTTATGAATTACAACATATGGGCCTGTCCATTCAGGTTGCAGTTTTCTACTCAATCCTCGTTTTGAAATAAGATTATGTAACCAAACATGCGAGCCAATTTCATACTCTTTATGAACAATTTTGTGATCATAATATTTCTTCATTGTTTGGCAAGTCAACTTAAGCTTATCTCTGGCAAATTCATGAACGTATTTCAGACATCTTTCAAGATCATATGCATATTGTGTACTCATAAGACTTTCTTGTTTTTCAGGGACCCCAAGGGCTAAATCAACAGGAAGAGTTATTTCTCGACCAAACATCATTCTACTGGGACTAACTCCCGTCGACTCATGTACAGAGGAGCGATATGCCATCATCAACAGAGGCAGCAACTCATCCCAATTTTTATGATTTTGATCTATAAAAGACTTTATCATTTCTTTTATTGTTTTCATCATTCGCTCCACCATACCATCAGATTGGGGCCTATTTGTGGTGGTTCGGGTTTTATCTATACTGAGTGATTTACATACTTCTGCAAAAAGTTTAGATTCAAAATTAGAGCCCTTATCACTATGGATTTGTCTTGGTACTCCAAAAAGTGCAATTACATTGTCAACTAATATTTTGGCTATTGTTGAAGCCTCTTGGTCTGCAATAGCAAAAGCCTGAGTCCACTTGGTAAAATAATCGGCTATAACGACTATATACTTGTTCCCTTTTTTAGATTTGGGTAATGGGCCTGTTACATCGATAGCAATACGTTCCATGGGAACAACAACAGAGTAAAGTTTTAAAGGAGCTCTGGGCTTTTTCCCAGGGCCTTTCTTAGATCCACATATAGTACAATTTCGTAACCAATTTTCAACATCACGCCGCAACCCATACCAGAAATATCTATCACGAACTTTGGCCAAAGTCTTTTTAATGCCAAGATGGCCACTGGTAGGTGCATTGTGAAGTGATTTCAGAGCCAAAGCTCTCAACTTTTCAGGTAAAACTACTTTCCAAGTGATTTTATTACCAATATCATTTTCCCATTTGAGGAACAAAATTTCATCTTTAATTTCAAGGGAATCCCATTTGGACCAGTATTGTTTCAATTCAGTACATTCCCTAGAAACATCTTGCCACTTTGGTCTATAACCAATGAGAAACCAATCAATCAATTTCTTTATAATAGGATCCTGTCTTTGTTCAACTGATATAGATATTTCTGGGTCAAAATTATCTAACCCCTTTTCTAAAGTATGTGAGTCAGCCCCCTTTTTACTTTGAGAGCGTGTCACTGCACAAACACTAAAATCAACATCCTCAGAGGTGCCAGTTGAGTTTTTATCAATTTGTTCATTTTCATTATTATATCTATCTTCAGCCCTTTGGCAATATTTACAGCCCATTTCACAACAGGATCTACGTGAAAGTGAATCAGCATTGGAGTGTACCCTGCCAGGTCTATGTTCAATGGTGAAGTCATAAGCTGCAAGTATTTCCAGCCATCGGGCCAATTGGCCCTCTTGGTTCTTAAAGTTATGCAACCAGCGTAAAGCTCCATGATCACTACGGATCAGGAAATGTCTACCATAAAGATATGGATGAAAATGTTTCACTGATGCTACCACGGTCAACAGTTCCCTGCGTGTGACACAATATCGCCTTTCCTCTTTAGAAAAGGTCTTGCTGTGGTAGCATATAACTTTTTCAACTCCTTGTTGGACTTGGGACAGTACCGCTTCCAGTCCTTCGTTACTGGCATCTGTATCAAGTATAAATGTATCATCAGGGGTTGGGAATGTCAAAATTGGAGCATTTGTCAATGCTTGTTTCAGTCCATTCAAATTTTCTATTTGCCTCTGTGAGCCTATGTAGAGGTCTTGCTATGGCTGAAAAATTCCTAACATAACGCCTGTAGTAGGCACAAAGACCAAGGAAGGCACGAACATGCTTAACAGTCTTTGGTTTAGGCCAATTCAACACACTTTCAGTTTTTGATGGGTCTGTAGCCACCCAATCTGCACTCACAATGTGCCCAAGAAATTTAACTTGTTCTTTAAAAAGGCTACATTTTTGAGGATTGATCTTTAGATCAGCCTCTTTCAGGCATTTTATGACTTTCTCTAAATTTTCAAGGTGTTAATCAAATGTTCGGGATACTGCAATTATGTCATCTAAATAGACCAAGCATATTTTCCAGGATAGACCCCTTAGTACTCTTTCCATGAGCCTAACAAAAGTGGCTGGGGCATTACAAAGACCAAAGCTCATTTTCTTGAATTGCCACAGACCGCTCCAAGGGATGGAGAAGGCTGTTTTGGGTCTATCTTGTTCAGCAATATTTACATTCCAGTACCCGCTCCTAAGATCAAGAACAGAAAATAAACTGGCCCCAGACAAAGCGTCCAGAGTATCATCTATACGAGGGAGGGGGTACGAGTCTTTATAAGTTATTTTATTCAAAAGCCTATAATCAATAGCAAAGCGTAGCTTTGGCTTGGTAATCAACACAACAGGAAAACTCCAGGGCCCATGGGAAGGTTCTATGATGTCCCTCCGGGCCATTTCTTCAATTTTTTGTTCAGCCATATGTAATTTAGCTAATGGGAGACGCCTGGGAGGGATGCGAATAGGTCGAGCATCTCCCGTGTCAATAGTGTGTTCAACAAGTTTAGTGGTCCCAATATCTTTAGGATCTTTTGAAAAGGCATTTTGGTATTAAATTAGAAGTGATTTAAAATTTTCACTTTGATCCTTCAATAAATTTTTTGTACTAATTTCAAACAACTCAACCAAATGAGCAGGTAAGTCATCCACTTTTGATGTGGATACATTGTTTATTGCAACGTCTTCATTGTCAACATTTATTTTTGTATAGTTTTATTGTCTACACTTTCCATTTTAGCTGCAACAGTGCATTGCTTGATTATGCACTTTTCACCACTTGCATTCATTACTCTAAGAGGAATGATTCCGTTTTCAGGCTTTACTATTGCGTGTGCCAGTAACAGACCTGTTTTATTTATTAAATTTGAATTGGCACTCACTAGCCCATTTTCAATATTTATGACGGGGTCAACTATTTTGCCGGAGATAATAACCTCCGTATCCGGGGGAACAACAATATCCTCAGATACAGCAATTCTACATACTCTAGGTTTCATATCTTTATTAAAATGAAAGCATGGAATTTAATTGCGTTTCACTGACAAGCAGCTTTTACTCAACAATACATTTATTTTATTTATGGAGAGAAAATCGATCCCTAATATTCCGTCATTTTGGATGTCTGCAACCAAAATATCATGACTGAAAGTATAATTTCCAAGCTTAATGTCAACCTTTATTTTCCCAAATATAGGTGCAATTTCACCGGTAGCAGTTGTTAAGTTTAAATCAACAGGTTTTATAAATTTGGACATGAGGGTTTCAACTTTTCAAAAATTTCTCTTTTCAATATGGTTACGCTGGCACCCGTACCCACCAACATATTGACAGGGTTACCATGTATCTCAGTAGTCACAAATAGACCCTCATCTCCAAATTTTGAAAGGTTCAAATGTATTACAGGGGCCCGGGATTGGTTTGTCGTACACTGGCCCCGGTGTGCGACATCTGGGGGTTTCCCTGAGGTCTGTCCCCATTTCTCATATTCCGACCATTATAACCGTAATAACGACCTGGGTTTTGTTGGTTATAATCTGATCTTCGGTTATCAAAGTTGTAACCTTGTCTACCATTATTATTTTGGTTACTTCTACTTTTATTATCTTTAGCAGGTTGTTGGTTTTGAGCCCTTACAACCTGTTTTATGTCATTTGAGAGAGTTTAGAACTCTTGGCGAAAGCCATCCATCAAAGTTTTAATGACATCAGTATCTTTTGATTGTTTTGAGTCGCCCACGTCGACCTGGTGGATATAGTGACTTTTTGTTCTACTCGATTTCTGGCGGTCGGCCACTCGATAGGCCTCTAGTCTAAACGCCAGGATTTCAGCTTGCTCAATGTTCTGGGCTTGAGCTTCATGAAGCCGTAGCCTCATATCAGACTCGGGCAGGGTGTCTATGAAATGATCCCTGGCCAAAGTAGATACAACACTATATGGGGCGTTTGGGTACGCCTGTCGGGTTAACTTCTTGATGTTTTGTGCCAACTCCGAAATTGATTCATCTCTTTGTTTTGTTCTCGTCTGGAGGTTGGCTTTATATATTTCAGATCGATTTACAGACCCAAACCTCAATTTCAAAATACCAACTAGAGTGTCGAAATCTCGTCTTTCATTAGGGGAAAGCTCTGATAACATAGAGCGTGCGTCCCCCTTTAAGCTACTGGCTAAGTATAAAGATTTATTGTGGTAATCCCACTGGTTCAACTCTGCTAATATCTCAAATTGAGATAGGTAATCTTCTAGGTCCTCTGACCCATCGTAAAATTGTGGCTTCATTTTGGCCACAGTTGGGGTTCTAGTACCTTCCCCATTACTACTACTGTTTGAGGGATTTGAGATAGATTTACTCAGATTTGCAGAATCAGGGAAGCTCTTGGATTTGGGGTATTGTGAATTTAATTCTACTCTACAGTTACTTCCCGGGCCACTCGATACTGCAATTTTATCAACTGAAGATTGGTTTACATCTGTATGTTTGTCTTCATTATAATTTAAGCGACAACTTTAACGAGAGGGTTCACTTAAATTCACCCGTGGGGTACGATATATTGTTTCCGGATATAATGGGAGGGTCCTATCACCAGCCCCTGTTTTAGCACTGGGTGACTTATTGCAAGAATTTGCGATAGCAGTGTTGGACTTTAGTACTGCTATATCATGGTCAACTTTCTCTAATGCCCGGTTTAACTGAGCCCTCATCTCGTCTTATATTTGTTTATGGAAGTTTTCAATATCTCGCCAAACTTTATCAAAACTTCTATTAATCATGGCCTCAACGTTCTCTGTCTGGGGAACGAGTGGGGGAGAGCCTTGCACTTCATCAACTACCCGAGATTCCATTAAATTATCAGGTGCTTGCTGCTCCCCGTCAACATCAACTCTCGTATTTCTGCACGTTAAAGTTACTTCAGAATCTGCCATTTTTTCTCCTTTACTTTATTTTTTATTTATTACTTATATCAAAGCTAAATAATTTTCAACTGTCAACTAAACTTTCAAATTAGTTTATCAACAATGCAGAGGCTAACTTTCAGTTAGCCATCCCGCCGAGGATGCCAAATATGTCGCGTCGCCGCCACGGAGGGTTGATTTTTGGTCCAATGTTAATTAAGCGCACCTCACGTGGGACGACGGCACATCAAATATTGTGAAATGAATGGCCTTAGGATTCTAACCCTAATCTCCTTCAAGTTTGGAATGGCCTATGATATATTCAGAATTCCATAAATAAACATAAGTTTATTATTATTTTACCATAATTCAATCTGTATAACAACAACTATATAGAGATTACTTAATTATATATATCTCATTAGATCAACAACATACTCATTTATGTAAAAGTACAAATTTCCAGGGCAAGTACACTCAATGCATATGATATTAAAGAAGTGTCTGAAATACGGATAAATCAAATGAAATGCGAATCTCTATAATTTACAACTTAACGAACTTATGTATAAACCTATATAACCATTGCACCTAAACCTAAACTGTCTGCACCCGAACCTAAAACGCAACAGCACCTGAACCGGAACCACTCTTCACCGGACAACCGTTGCACCTGAACCTGAACCGTGTTTGCACCAAAACTGTCGTTGCACCTGAATCTTGGTGCAAAAGTCACGATCTCATATTTCAGAGACAACCAGATAGTCGTTCAACTATATTTTTATATTTATAAAGGTTATGTCAACTCTATTTCAAAACCCTTATAATATGTACAAATAAATAAAAAGGAATCATCATGGTGCAAACGGGTGAAGTTAGTCTACATGAAGGTGCGACAGCACAACTATAAAATAACGCTAGGAGTAGTGTAGGATGAATATATAATTTTCTACAATAGTTTCATCTTATAAAATAAAACCGATTGCCGATTAACTTTATAAAATATCTGAACCGCGAGATTCTATTTTATATTCAACAACCGACAGCACCTGAGTTTATGGTGCTGGTTCAACTTTAGGTAGCGCTGAGCACCAGCGATCAAACTATATAAAATATGTAAATTCGCGGTAACCTGACGTTAAAACACTAGAATAAATTAATTACCATCACGTCTTGTAAATTTAACTGTGCTTGAGACATATTTTTAAGCTTTAGTTCACGAAATAACTGAGACAGTAATAAAAACCGTGTTTGCTCTGGGACAGAGATCAACAGAGTGGCGGTGTATTACGTCATCAAACGCTTACGACGGGAGATCACACTGGCCAATCAGAAACGTTCAAAGTCATACTTCCGGTGCATGTACTTGATGGAAGTGAAAGTAAATAAACGTTGTGTATTGCCCTGGAATTATAAAAAATAGACATGTTTGTACAATTATAACAATAAAATAGGTAAGACACAATGATTACACAATATTTTGCCTATGCGTGCAAGTCATTAAAAAAGTATAACTTGCTAAAATAAGATAATTATAATGGCAAAAACCGGCACAGTTTCGAGTAGTTTACGGACATTTTGCTTTTGCACAGAGTTAAAAA
>MJUU01070706.1:160463-175321 GCA_002080025.1 Modiolus philippinarum
TGTTTTTGTTTTTGTTTTCTAACGTAAATATCATTTTTCTACAAAGGGGTTATACCAGTAGCTTTTATTTGGAATAAAAGTCTTGATATTGTCTTTTCAACCTAAAACTGACCAATTTAAACAACATTGCATGTCTCAGGCAATTGAATAAAGATTCGCACTTTCGATGACTTGAATTCCAGTTCTACATTTTTCATGCACGTGTCGAAATCCACTCTTTTTCATAATCTGACCCCCCTCCGAAAACAGAATGGTATAACTAGCAAACACAACACCCTTACAAATTAACTCCATTTTTTGCAAAGTCACGTATATTTTAAAAAAATAATGAAACTGATATATTTGAAAATATATAATAGATCTGATACAATGAAATGAGAGAAATTCATATTTCTAATTTATGAAGACCCCCCTCCTGCGTGAAAACTGCTAAAAAAATATAATAGGTATTATGAATGTTTTCTTTTCATATAGTTCAAGTACTTTATGCAACACAAATTAAATTGTATTACTTGAGCTTTGTACTGTGGCATCGGACTGTACTTCTTCACATTTATTTTACAAATAGCATGACTTATCTATTTTAAATTTAAGAAGAACAACTCGAATGTCTTTCGTTCGTCTCTTTCGTAAGTCATGCGTACACACGAAAGCGACGAAACGAGACGTGGCGATTTACGGAGGAAATATGGCTTAGAATGAAGATTTTTTTAACTACTTTGCATATATAATTATTTAGTTAAAGAATCACAACATTGTAATTGGAAGTGTTAACATGTTTAATTTACTTTCGCTTTTTTTAATGTTTGTGCAATAATTAGTCCCGGTACGTTTAGGTTCTCTTTCGTCAAAATGTGAAACATCTCTACTAAAACCTTTGAAGAGAAAGGTTAATCCAGTTCTTGTTACATAAATCCTTATGAAACTATAAAACTATAATATATACTGTATCAGCACAGATAGTTCCAAGTGCTAATTAGGAATTCAAATCAATTAAAATGGGACACGAAAAAACAAAAAAAAAGTTAATTTAACGTTCCGATTAATATTTAAATCGACAACTAACCAGAGTTTTTCAGTTTCATTGAAATTCATTCGGTATCTGCATGAACGAAAATCATAAATACTTATGCACGTATAGTGTGTCCTAACAAGTACTATGGGTAAAGCGAACTGAGAAAATAAGGTCATTATGAGTGCACGCAATGACAAAGAGTTCAACCTGAGCAAAAGGTATAAAAACTTCTTTACGTGAACAAAACTCTAAGCGTTGGAGTACAAGAAAGACCAGCTGATTTTAAGTTATCTCTAAGCGTTTGGGATACCAAGAAAGACCAGCAGAATTTAAGTTAACTTTGAGCGTTGGGGTACCAAGAAAGACCAGCTGAATTTAACTTTCAAGTCCGACAGTAAGACTTATAAGGAACAATCTAGCGGTATTGAGCTGTTAACGAATGAAAGGTTGATCGTGATACCGATTCACTTTCTTAGATCTAGGAGTTTCCTGTCTTCTATTATGGTATATTTTGCGTACTCTACACAAAGTCATTCATGCAGACTTTATGTTTTCTCGGGCATCATTCCGTTTATCGAGAAAAATGCACGTGAAGGACTAGGTAATAGCAGTCAAGTATTGCATTGGATGCGTGATGGATCAGGCAACGGTTCGTGAAGGACTTTCTATCGAAGAAAACATTGAAGGTCAATCATTATTTCATTATATTCTATTTATAAGGATAAATTTCTAAAATTTAAATTTGTCTGTCAAAATGGTTCAAAAATGCATATCATTTCATGCTAAATTCATTATTGGAAAATGCATATTTTTCTCAAAAACGTCAAAGGCAGACTCCCCACCCATATTTTCTACGTGAAAATATGGTCACAAAAGGTGTTATTTCATCTCTTTTATTTACAAAATAGACTTAATTTTGCAAGATATTGATAAACTTTGGTATTGCAATAACCAATGATTTCATTTATGCAGAAAAATTAATTCTATATACAATATATCAACATCGAAAACATAAAAACTGATATTTTCTGCCCGTGAAGGATCAGGCAACGAACAATTGAGCTCGTGAAGGATCCTGGTGAAGGACTAAACCTTTAAAAAGACTCGTTTGTAAATTGATTGATTATTAGTCAGAGTTTAACTCCAGTGAGCAATATTTCATTTATATCAGAACGAATGCAATAAAAGAACAAAGGTGGAAGGGATAACCGGGGTCACTTGAAAAGGGGTGAAATGGGTAGGGGCAGGAAATTTAGCAAAAAAGACTCTGCTCTCTTTAGATAAAACATGGACGAGTTCTTTATACTGCATGAAGCGTGGCGTGTCTTAGTTCAGTTTGGCTAAAATTCTTCGTGGTCAGGCTTCCCGTATTATGATCTGACTTATCCGCATAGACAGGGCATTCTCCTATATATCCACCAACTGGGAAAGCGCCCGACAGCTTTGAAGCCGGCGTCCCTGAAAACCGATTCAGGTGCCGGGAATTTCTAAATGAATATAAGGCTATTAAAGTATAATTAAGCCTCATCAAATGCAAATTAGGCATCCAAATAAACTCATGAAATATGTAATGAGGTAAAATTTGAAGTGCACCAAAAGCCAGTAAAACACACACTGTCTGGTTCAACATGAATTAAGTCAAACTAAATTTTTGCAAAATATTCTAATAAGGATCAGTTAATATTTTTAGTGAGCATTTTCAACAACAATAAAGCGGCATTTTAGAGCTGATTTTTCGAAACTGAAGAAATATTAAAATAATTGATTTATCTTGATCAAAAATTTTTAAAACGTAATAATATAGAGTTATTGCATGAAAATTGGGGAATATTGTCCCGAGTAGAATTTTATATTGCACGAGCTTGCGAGGGATAAAATTCCCCAATATGCATGCAATAACCCTTTTATTGTATAACAACGCTAAAATTTCTGTAAAAATGGGATTTTGGGTGTCGATGACGTCATGAAATTTAAATCATATTTGCACTAGTGTAATATGGAAACTTATTGCACGCTCCCATTTGATTGATTTCTTAGAAAAATATAATAATATTGCATACGTTATCCAAAGTATCTGTAAGAATTTGTAAATCTCTCATTTTATTACTTAAACTGTTATAAACTATGATTAAAACAAGAATGTGTCTCCTAAGGCACAGATGCCCAATCCATCATCCTGCAAATGGAATTTTTGCTGCATTTTTTGTCATTGTTATGGTGAATGAGTGTACAAATTTTCATGAAGATCCGACTAACTGTCTCCGAGAAAAAGGCGAACCTGCAATTTGACGGACGGACGTATGAACAAAAGAACGAATCAGATGGACTGAACAAAAGAATGAATCAGATGGATTCCCTTTAAAGATGTAAATTATTAAGAAAAATTTCAATTTGTGTTATTTTACTGATTAAAATTTTAATTTTATAATAATAGTAATGAGTACTTCTTTCGGACAACTTTTGGATTATGGCTTTCCATATTATTTGATTTTAATGCTGCTGATGAGAGGTTACTCCTTGAAACACGTGTACAGCATAACGAAATTTACTGTTTTTGATGCAACTTCAGTATTTTTTGTATTCAAAACATGTAGAAGGAAAGTAATTTAAAAAACTTCAAGTGTTTGTTTTTTTTACATTTTGCTTACATAAATGTTCTTCATACCGTGGGAAACCGTTTCAAATAACCAAATACCGAAGTTACTGTGAATTTATTTTCTGCACATGCGCATTTCGACAACTTATGTCTCTTCAGTGCAAATAAAATCTAAACGTTTGGAAGACCATAAACTCAAAGATGTTTAAAAACTGATAGTGAACAAATAACCAATATGATCTAAATGTAAAGATAAGGATCGAAATATGTTTTTGGTACAGGCATTTCAAAAGAAATGGTGAGTTTAACCGGTTTTATGGCTAGCCAAACCTCCTTTCTATTGCGGAAGTGTCCGGTAGCCATTGAAAGGTCGTAGACAGTCGAAAGAAATCATCATCCAAGTGTTAAGTAAACAAAGAATCTTGAATCAGAGTTTGGACCGAAACTTCAAATTTTTCAACAAGGGACTGATATCTTTTGATAGCTAGTAATTGTAGTGATTTTATGCTGTACATTTGATTACATGTTGTAAATATAACATGTATAATAATCGCACTTTATTAGATATTTTCTTTCTCGTCTGGTATCATTTACAGTGGAATTAATACATGAGATAATTTTACATGTACACAACATATTGGGCAACCCATACCATTATATCTTATTGCATTGTACAATGTATTTGCTATAAACGTAATTGGTTTATGCCTGTCTTTTGCAAATAAAGTTAATTTGTCTTTAAATAGTCGGAGAACTTCAGGGTTATATACTTGCATCAGCAGGTCAAATATCAAATTGTCATTGGCTCGGTCAAGTCGATCCGTCACGAACCAAAATTTACGTTGCTTGTATCTGCACGTGCAAGAAAAGAGCTTTTTGGTCCAAACGATCCAAGCAAAACTATATAATAGAGATATGACATCGTTAAGCTTCTTCTGACAATATGTGTTCATATCTGTCGGAATATCATAACAAATAATGAGAAAAGGGTAACTATCGTATCAAAATATGTCCAAATGTGGGTATATGTCAATGAAAATTACATAGAGTAAGGTGCTGTCTTTTCGACGGTTTTAGTTTTTTAGATTTCATTTATGCTTTTAAATAATTGTCTATTAAAGTAAAAAAATTACTAAAAATTACTGATTTAGTCCTTCACGAACCGTTGCCTGATCCATCACGCATCCGATGTAATACTTGACCGCCATTACCTAGTCCTTCACGCGCATTTTCCTCGATAAACGCTTTGATGCCCGTGGTTTTTAACATTGATAGAAGTAGATCAACAGAATCCGATTTGAGACAATTCTTCAGTTATAAATACAGTTTGGAGTCCGTAAAATGATTCCCCATTTGTCACATGTATGTTTTATATATTACATTTAATGTGTACTTTTTCTTGGTAGAATTTCTTATATGGATATACTATATGTATCAAAGTTTTTGTTTTTGTTGCGTTTCTTCTCATTATTATTCCGCTTTCTTTCTTTATTCTCGTCGATGAACTTGTCCGAACCAGATCTCGGAGACCACTTGACATAGAACTTTCAAATTTTGTATATCTAGTTGTGCCTAAAACAAAAAAAAATGAAAAGGGGGTTATTAAGGGTACATTTGGGGGCTCAAAAAGAGGAAGGGTCTGCAATGTTAATCCTTTGGGAAAATGAAATTTTGAATTTTTTCATCATATACCTCATTATATTTCAAAACCTATTACCACTAGCTTCATGAAACCTCATAGGAACTTTGTGAAGTATGAAACATCAATTCCTAAAGCATTTGGAATTTCAGAAGAGTTGTTGTTGCCATGGTAACCATGCAAAAATGTTGAAATTTTGCTTCAGTTCATGTTCTGATTTCAGCAAATATGTATACACTAATTAATATGGGGAACCCCTGCCATTTTTTTTTTTGAAAAGGGGTCTCAAAATGCCCAGAAATGCGATATGGGAGTTCGTTTTGGGAGACTTTTGTGTTTCGCTTAAAAACACAGTTATCACTTGTTATTTTTGTAATTTCAATATTATCCTGACTACCTGTTAGCATCTCGTTGTTCAATAATGCCAAGTTTTCTTAAAATCGACTTGATGAGTGCCTTGTGTTTGACAATATGTTGTAATCGTCCTTTGTCAGGCAACAAATGACAGTGATTGCAAAAAAAAACTTTGCCAATTTAATTAATATTTGTTGACGATCTGCATCCATGACTAGGAAAGACGTGGATATAGCTTTGTTGGACATTTACAATGAATTCCATTCAAACCGGTGCAAGGAACCGTCTTGAACTTTCTATTAGGTATGAGCAAAGATCATAGTTGAAGGCCTCTTGGTGACTTTAAGCTGAAGAACAACCATAGCGCGTTGGTCCATTTGCCTTCCTCTACCATTTATTCCTAGAGACTTTGTCTCATATGCATTTACTCCATATCCTTTCAATGTTTATGCAAGTTGTGTAAGATATTTCGAATATACGACAAAGCATACTTCGTCATCCACAGTTATTCTTGAACCAAGGAATATAGATAGACTTTTCGATTCTTCATTATGGCGGACGGAAATAAAAGTCTGACAATAACTACCGCGTGAAAGAAACAAAGATATGAATAATGGAGAACTTAAATCCAACGTGTTTGAATACTGATGACATAATGCTATCCACACCTTACCTTCATAATTGTTTCAGAATACATTTGTATTTGTGGACATAAGGAACAATGGTTACGCGAATACAATATGCACTTCATGCACATTACGGATCTAACTGCACTATAATTGCTAAATCAGATCTGTAAAAAAAATCGATATTTGTATCGTAATACAATTAGAGGATGAGTGGCTATTTTCATTCAGAAAAGCATTGTTATAATTAAAACGATAGGGACAGACAGTAACCGTATTGTTGGTGTTGAATGAAAACTGCTGAATGATAATTTTATCATATGCCTTTTAGCCTATATGCCAGCTTCGTCTAGGCTGGTTGTAAATTTAATGATCAAATCGAGATTCTTGACATTTCAGGATCAGTTTTATTCTTCGAGAGGACAAGTTTTAGTTATTGGTGATATCAACGTCACACTCCGGGGTCTTGGATATTAATTTAAGGCTGACCAAAGATCTAGCTGTTTGAATCGGTCCTACAGAGGAAGGATATATTAATGTGCAAAATTATTATTAAGATCCAGTACATACATATTATCCGCCAATGTTAAAGCTACAAACCATATCTTAATCAAGAATTATATATGAGATTTGATTAGAAATTGTCAAATGCTTGGTGAGTATCCGTTACATACATCAGAAGATAGGCCGGTCGTTTGTGCACTTAAAATTATTGAGCTTAGTTAATGGTATTCCAAATATTTTGGTTTTATAGTCTTACAAATGATTTGATTTGATCTGCACAGAAAAGAAATATGTTGTTGAAACAACGGCAGTAGACTGAGCTTGTATAAGTAGGAATGATTGCATATTTGGTCTGAAGCTTGAGTATCATAAGTTCTAAAGTGTAAGCTATTTTCAGGTCTGCTGTTATACTGCTTCCTGTGTGCTGATATATTGAAATGTACGATATGCAGACGCTAAACTTAACGGTAACTTTGGTATTTTGTTATTTATTATCACCCTGTCGATGCCTCTGCTAGTAGACTGCTAGTCCTCAAGGGTATTCACCAACCCGGTAGTCAGTACTTCGGTGCCGATTTTATTTTTAAACTTGTAATATCTAAATTTTAGAAAACTAAGAAACTAAGAACTATCCCCCTCGCACATTTCTCTTTCCTTATTCAATTTTAGCCTATTTTATACTGTTTTCATTTAGATCCTACTGGCTCTATGTTATGTATCAACTTTTACACGTATTTTTGTTTATGCTCTTCCAAATGTTTTAATTTGATCTACACTGAAGAAACATAAGTTGTCGAAATGGCCATGTTGAGAGACTAAAATTAACAATAAATTTGGTTATTTGTATCATTATAATGTTTAGAAACCGAAACTGTCTTGGAAAAAACTTATCCAAAGGTTATGTGTATTGTTACGCCCTGTTATCATCTAATCTCTTAAACTGTATATATGTTCCAGAAATTAACAACACGAATGCTTGTGAAATTTCATACTATTATTTCATATCGTTTTTGATAAATGCAAAGAGCCTCTTCGTTAAGTATGCCGTGCATATCATTTCGAAAACAAGTGAAGCCCTATTTGACCGAGGATGTAAAACAGACTGGTAGCGTAGCTAGGGGCTGTCTTGAACTTACTCTCAGGTATGGGCAAAGCTCATTGCTGAAGGCCTCATTGTGAGTTCGACATGGAACACAACAATAAAAGCCTTGTTCCATTGTTATACCCCGCTTGGAAAGCGGCAGGGATGTTCGTCCGTCCGTCCGTACGTCTGTCCGTCCGTCCGTCACACATTTTGGTCACAGTTTTCTCAGCATGTATATGTTGGAATGATTTCATATTTGGTCTGAGGCTTGATAATGATGAGTTGTAACGTGAAAGCTATTTTCTGGTCTGCCGTATTACTACTTCCTGTTTGCCAATATATTAAAGTTTTACTTACACCCACTTTTGATAAGAATTTTTGGTCACAGTTTTCTTGGCTTGTATATGATCGAATGCTTTCAAATTTTGTTTGTAGCGTTATATTAATACGTTGCAACGTACAGTACTGTGCAACGTAGCCCTTACAGAAAAAACAATCAGTCACCCGTCACCCGTTCGTCAGGGAGCAGTCAGCGGTCAGTCAGCGATCAGTTAATTAACGTGACGACTTGTTATTCGTCCAACTCGTCAATTGACGCGAAACGTGACGGATGACGAGAACCCTATTCGTCCAACTCACGTCCAGATACGTTCATTTATCACGTGATATCTCGGGTTGAAGATTTTGTGAAATATAGATTCGTTTCACTCAGTGCATACACGATCGGTACATCATCGCAACAGATGGTACCGGGTTGTTTCGCTCCTATTACCTGTTCGCTCCGGGTTATTTCGCGCCGGGTTGTTTCGCGCCGAAAAGTGGGTCGTTTCGCTCCGATAATTAAAGGTAATACAATGAGTAATTATGTATCGATGTACATATATAATTTTAACATAGTTAATGTCGGATTAACTTTTGAACAATAAAAATAGTAAACGTTGATTTTAAACCATACATCCTAATCAAATAGTTAATGAACTAATTAAAAAGTTTCAGAAGCAAATCAGAAGCAATCATGAATTTATAAAAAAAAGTTTAATTAAGAGATGATTAATCATTCTTTGATATATCAGAATATAATGAAATTATTAAACAGTGTATTCTTTAAGATTAGTAAGACGCAAACACTTGAATACATGTACTCCTTGAGAAAATTTTAATAAAAAACATTTTACACTTTTCGTTTTGAGACGAGCTTTGATCTTACGGTATCCAAGAATAAATATTCAGTACTAAACCTAATGAAATAATACAAAAATAAAAAAAAAGAAAAAAAGAAACAGTTTTTAAAATATTAGCATTTTTGAAGGAATAAGAGTAACATGTTAGGGAAAAATCTTCCAATTTAAGATTTTTTTGTGAAAATGAAATATTTTACGGACATGGATTTGCTGGAGACTAAAGCATTCCCTAGCCTATCCGCACAGACAGCCTTACCAACATACACAAACAGGATGTGTAATGAAATTATATCATTTTAGATTAATACACTGAGATAATAAAGTTTGAACGTAAACTATGTTAAGAACACAAGGCACAATGCCCGCAAAGTGGGCAGCTGTCTTCCAAACCCTAACATACCATACCATGCCATACCCTACCAATGAAATCAGTAACAGATTAATAATGCCTTATCATTGTGTTGTTTTTGAGCAGGAGGTTCGAATTTCTGTACTCGAAAAACAGATTCTGATAAAAAACATAAACACATGTTTAAAAAAAAAAAAAAAAATTATAAAAGTGCAGCGAAACGACCTTGGGCGAACAGGAATCGGCGCGATGTCGTATAATTCTGGGTCCGCCCAATTTACGTATCCGGCCGGATACAGAATGTTAACATTTTGGGTCCGGATATCTATTATTCTGTAGCCGCCCGTATAAGTTTGGGTCCGCCCAGTTTATGTATCCGGCCGGATACAGAATGTTAACATCTTGGGTCCGGGGCAAAAAAAAAATAGATTAAAGACATATAAATGCTAGATATTACTGACAAATATGAAAAGAGCAAAATAATTTTGTCAAGACCAAAACATCACAAGTTTTCGCTTACACGTCTCTTTCAAACCAGCTTAGCAGATATCAAATAGCACAACAAAAATGGTATCATTACTGGCATATTTAATATAGTAAAAGATCCCATAAATGAAGTCATAAAAGAATAGCATAATTACGTAATAAAATGATTTACATTCCCGTGGAATGTTTCAGTTTAGAATGATTAGAAGCGTCATTAAGTAATTAGTTAGGGACCGACCATTTAACCTGAAGGGGGGTTATGTTTTTTTTTCTGGACAGAAAAGTTTTTTCGCGCTTCGCGCGAAACAAATTATTTATTTTTGGCACGCGTATCAACAAAATATTTTTTTTCCAAAATTAACATTATTTTTTTGGGCAGAAAGCCTCATTCAGAAATTTTTTTTCCATCATTTTGGCAGCCAAAATATTTTTTTCACATAAAATCAGATCCAAAATATTTTTTTTAGAAAAAAACATAGCCCCCCCCCCCCCTTCAAGTTAAATGGTCGGTCCCTAATATAAATCTTTTTAAACTTCTATTCAAAAGAGATTTTTAAGAGAGTAATGTGTTTATTATGCAATAAAAACATATTTAAGTAAACAGATCACCTAAATATAACAACAAATGAAATATTTTACAAAATGAGGGAAAATTAATAATGTTTATATTTTGGCAGTTGAACAGCTTGGATATTTTTCGTTGTGTTAATTTTCCCCGCACTTTCTTAAGAAAGTTGTGGGATTTTGTTTTCGCCTCTGTCTCCTCATCACTATGTGACGGGAACAACTCCTACAATTTTGTATGAATTTAATTTTGTAATAGAATTGTTGCACATATGCTGCAGATTTGAAATTAGTTTTCGGATTTTTGATATTGATGTTGGTATACAAGAAGCCCCAAGATGTCGATCATGACACATGTTGCATGTGACGCAAACTCCTCCTACAGTTTGGGATTTAGGGATCTAATTTTGTTGCAGATCTGTTGCATATAATCTGTATATAGATAAGCTTTCGAATGTTTGATCTTTTAATATTTATACAAAAAAGAGGCGCAAGATTTCGATTTTGACAAAGGTCCCAAGGTGTGGATTTTGACACATGTTGCGTGTGACGCGAACTCTTCCTTCATTTTTGTTTTCATTTTCTTGCAGAATTGTAATTTTGTTGTAGTGCAAAATTGTTGCATAGAGTCTCTAAATGTGGAATAAGCTTTTGGGATTTAATTCTGGTTCCAACTTATCAAATTTCCTGAAAATATCAGTCAGTAGTAGTCATAGGCATGACAAAATCGGCGTTTTACCTTTGCGCCGATTTTTTGTTTCATTTGCGCGATTATTTTTTTTTTATTTGCGCCGATTATTTCTTTCATTTGCGCCGATTTTTTACCTTGTTAATTTCGTGTCAAATACAGGGTTTTTTTCATTTTTTCACACTCGACTGATGAAATTAAAAAAAAAAATGCTTACGCAAAAAGCCTAAACGGATCAAAAATAAAGCTCAAAGGGTGGTAAAAATAGAATAAAAAATATAAATGTAAGTGAGTGGTTCTGTCTTTACAAGACGTATTTGTACAACATTGGTATCAGTAAGGTACAATACTTCACAGTCTGTAGCCAGATTAAACCAATTTTTTTCATTTTTTCATTTGCGCCGATTTTATTTTTCTTTAAAAAATGAACGTAATTTTGCTATTAAACGCCTACAAAGAGAGTCTGAAATTGGAACAGTGACCCAATTGTTCTTTAAAATTGTTGAAATAGTTACTCTCTTTCAAATAATCATCATTTGATGCTCAGTTTTTCATTTAACATTAGCATTAATAAACTAGAAATACTGTTGCACTCCAGACAACAGAAACATTGTTTTCAATTAAATTATTGGTGTGTGTCTGAAAAAAGGTTCCATTCTTGGATGAATAATCTTTATATCAATGTTGTCTAAAACAAAGAACAATAATGGATTAGACCGCCGTGTGCGGTCCCGGCTGATGAATAGGCTCACAGCATCCTCTGAGCTTGGAGTATGAGTCTTCCTAACAGAGGTCCGGCACCTGGATCGGTTTTCAGGGGCTCCGGCTACAAAGCTGCCGGGCGCGTCCCCAGTTGGTGGATAGGGGGATGCCCTATCTATGCGGGGTAGTCAGGTCATAATACGGAAAGCATGACAGCGAACCATTGTAGCCAAACTGTTTTGAGAAACGCCACGTTCCATGCAGTATAAAGACCCCTTCTATATTTCTCTAAAGAGAGCAGACGCACTGGGTGTCGTATGGAAGGCTAAATTTCCTGCCCCTACCCATTTCTCCCCTTTTCCAGTGGCAATCAAAAGTCGTAACCCCGGTTGTCCCTTCCGCCTTTATTTCTTTCTACTTTTATTTACAATTTTGGAATTGATTAACTTGTTCTCGTCCTGATATAGCTGAAATATTGCTCATTGGACGTTAAACTCTAACTAATCAATCAATAATGGAATGTAAATCAATATACAGGAAAAAGGGACTTATTAAACTTCAAATGTTGCACTCCTGGCAAACATGAGTGGATGTATTGAATGACCAATCAGGAGGTGGTGATGTTATCAAAATATTCAATATCATATTTTTCATATGGAATTGATATTTCTTTACATTAATCAACAGTGGCGGATTTAGGGGGGTGGCCTGGACCCCCCTTAGGTTGGAAAATATTTAAAATTCCTAGGGGTTTTTGAAAAAAAATGGGTTCCGCCCCCTCCCCCTTTTGAAAAAAATTAAGGGTTGGGCCCCTCTTAGCAGAAAGTCTGGATCCGTCACTGATCAATGTGATTTTTCATAGATGGAATTTTTACAGTATTCATTTATTTGCAGTTTTTCTATTTTTGTTGTTGCACTCCAGACGTGGGACTCCAATTGTTCTTGTGCCAAACGCAGCAAAACATTTGCTAATATTCAGATACTAAATTCCTATCTCAAGATGTTAAACTTTAAGAGAAAAGTCTTACTTTTAAACAGATATCATTATTTTCTAACTAATGGTAAAAAATGTCACAAAAATTGTTACACTCCAGACATTTTTTGGCATGCTTTTCGAACATAACTTTTTAACCAATAAAGATATCTCCATGAAATTTTGCATGGACATGCTTTGCATCAAAACTTTTATATTTCTCAGTCCAGATAACAAAATATTCATGGTGTCATTTTTTAGATAAACAGCTTTCACGTGAAGTGATTTTGTGCATTTGATTTCATATAACTGCGGAGAAGTTTTTCTGGGAGAGGGAAAATGAAGGCAAAAGGGACATAAATAAGGAATTGTATCAGAGACTGTGATGCGGTAGTAAAAAATAAAAAAGCTTCAGTGAAAAGGATCGGAGCCTCCAGGGCTAATTATCTACCCAAACAATAATTAAAAAAATAGATATGTAAATAATAAACAAATAAATAGACAAATAAAATAAGCATGATAAAGGGAATTACAATTAGATAGTTATAAAAAAAAAATTGTTAATACGTGTTCGTGTTAGAAAGAAAAAAAATTAAAATAAATAATGAATAAATAAATAATACCTTTGAATGCATAAAATAATAGAATGAATTAATTTTAATCATAAAATTTCACATGATTGATTTTGGATAGTGGTGTATTACCTGTTCATCCAGGTAAATGTAAACAAATAACAAAATACACGAGTTATTTCCCTTCCTGGGACGGAGTTTGCCAATAGTTAGTCGTCAATATATTAGTATAAAATTAAAATAGTTAATTAAATTATCGAAATAATGTGGAAAGATATCCAATTACTTTAAATGAAACAAATAATTTTTGAAAACATCCTAAAACAAGATAGTTATGTATGTTTTTTTTTTATTTTGAAGCTCGGGAAAACTTTCTCGGGCTGTGTTGGGGATACTAGAAATATTGAACTCCCTCTTTGAAACCGTCAAATATTTCGTCGAATTGTTTTTAAAGCAAAAATCTAAATTTCGAGAAAATAACTGACCCCCGGACCCAAAATTATAGTGGCAAGCCGGATACAGAATGTTAACATTTTGTATCCGGCCGGACCCGTAATGGACCCGGACCCAAAATTATGCCACAGCGAACGCACCGGGGCGAAAGGGAATAGGAGCGAAACAACCCAGGGTGCGAACGGGATTCGGCGTTAAACGACCCGGATTCGCAACAGATCAATCTTTTTGCTATCAATAAATAATTGCTTATGATATGTTTTTTTTTTTTTCATTTTCATGGAGTCTTTAATATGAAGTTCGAAAGGAACTTCTGCATTGACGGGTGTTATTCATCAAAATTTGCCATCTCCATCGAGTTTTAAACAAAATAATGTGTAAAGGGAAAATTTCTCACTGATCGGTGCATTTGTGATGACTAAAAGTTTCACAAGTCAGTTTTAATTATGTATTTTTGGACATATTGGAATTTTAAACAAACTAATGTGTATAACAAAAGTTTTGCACTGACTGGTAGATTTGCAATGACTCAAATGAAGGTTTATAAGTGTCCCTTTTTACCAAAATTGTTCATATTCATGGAATTTTGAACAAAATAATTTGTAAAATGAAAGTTTTGCACTGGCCAGTGCATTTGTTATGACTAAAATAAAGATTTTCTAATTGATCTTATATTAAAATCTTTCATTTTCATGGAATTTAGAACAAAATACTGTGTAAAAGGAAAGTTTGGCACTGACCGGTGTATATATGTCATGACTAAATGAACATTTATGAGTGATCTTCTATGTTATTGTTTTCATTTTCAAGTAATTTTTTTATCACAAATTTATTATTTTCATGGAATTTTTAACAGAATAATGTGTAAAAGGAAAGTTTCGCACTGACCGGTGTATATGTAATGACTAAAATAAAGAATCATAAGTAATTTTTTTATCACATGTTTTCATTTTCATGACATTTTTAACAGAATAATGTGTAAAAGGAAAGTTTCGCACTGACCGGTGTAATTGTAATGACTAAAACAAAGAACCATAAGTAATTTTTTTATCACATGTTTTCATTTTCATGA